>CM061133.1:136483285-136608289 GCA_030789695.1 Scilla litardierei | reverse complement strand
TTTTACAAAATCCATGAAACCCCAGCAATGCCATGAAGGCTTATTCCCAAACTAAACGATACATTCATTTTAACATCACAAAACCATAAAAATCACTTAGGCAATGAAAGCTTCATTATATATGAAAATTGGCATAACAAATTAATGTCTTATGGAAAACATAGAAAGCCTCTTATGAAATTATGATTTCATCTGATGACACGAAAGCTTAAGAACATTAAACCATCCAAATGTTCATTTCTTTATACATTATTGATACTAACACTGTATAGGCAAATATACTTCTCAAATATGGAATTAAAAGTTCTTTACTTACTTTGGGTCGGCTTCCCAAAACGTCGCTTTTCTTGGACATTACTAGCAACACCCTTTCCTTTTGAATTCCAAAGAAGAGATAAGATGAGGGTTATGGTCTACAAACCAAGTCACCAGAGAGGGAACGAGTTTGTGCGCTGCTCCACCACCAAGTCGAGCACACAAAGAGAGGGAGAGAGATCGTCATATGGTATGCATTATTCGTGCATAAATATATTTGACATATTACTAACACATCTCAAGTAAATTACAAGTATTTATGAATCATTTTTGCATTATTCGATGCTCATAAAATAAGGTTTAACTAAGCATGGTCAATGTGTGAAATGAATGCATGTCATGTTATGAACGTTGAAGCATAACATGCCACGAAGGGTTAATGAATTTTTTTTATACAAAATCCATGAAAAAGTAAGCAATGCCACAAAAAACTATTCTCAAACTGTAAAATCCATTTGGATAATGTCATGCCACAAAAGGTTTCCTCTTGAACCATAAAACCATAATAATCATTTGGGCCATGAAGGCTTCACAAACATGAAAATTGGCTTTACAAATTTCTTGTCGAAAAAATAGAAAGCCTCGTACGAAATTAAGATTTCATCTGATGCTATATTTCCTATAAATCTAAAACCATCCAAACATTCATTGCCTTAATCATCATTGATTGTAAAACTTTTTAGGCAAACATTATAAAATACAAAATTCAAATGTATTACCTTAGGTCTTCCTGAAATGTCACTTGTTTTGGGCACTACTTGCCACCTCCTTTTTTGAAGTCCCTTAAAGAGATAAAACAAGGATTCTAGTTTTCAAACCAAGTCATAAGAGAGGATTAGAGCTTTGTGTAGCTCCACCTTCATGCCGAGCAGACAAAGAGAGGGACAAAGAGATTGGTCGTGCTCCTTGCTCAAGCCAAGCACATGAGAGAGAGAATGTGAGAAAGAATGAGAATGTGACAGAGAGAGAGAGAGAGAGAGAGAGAGAGAGAGAGAGGGACAATTCTTCAAGCTGAGTACATAAGAAAGCAATGGGGTATAGTTTTAGGGTTAGAGATAAAAACGAACGGAAAGTGGGGAGAGTAAGAGGAATGAAACGAAATGAGAAGAAAAGTCTAGATTCTGCATTAAATAATACATTGGGCCGGCCCACGAAGTGAAAAAATGGACTAAGTCATCTGAATGAATAAACCCATCAAGAGCGCAAAGCCTTGGCCTAAATGCCCAAGAAGTCCTCATGGAATATGAACAGCTTACCCAGTCAAAGCCAAACCATGTTCTGCCCATTGAGCTTCTGAGCCTCAAGGGGTTGGTTAATGGTGGGACTGATATTAATGACGGGGTAAGTATGCAACAGTTATGCCCATTTTAGGGACAGTCGCTTCGCCATTACAATGGAGCCGTTATCCACTAACAGCATTAAGGGGACACCCTCACTTATAAATAATCTTAACGACGAGAAAATGAGGACAGGCTCCAGAGATACTAAGCATTAGATACTTTGATAATTTACTATCTCTTACTTCCACTTTACATTTCTTCCTCCTTAACTCGACGTGACAGTGATCTGACGACCTCCCTTAGGTTGGACCTAGCTGTCCCGAGCCTCTTTGAGTCTCTTACTGACTTAAGCATCGGAGGGGATTTGGGTCTGAACCCAGATCCGACGCCCCTGATGATTTATCTATGCGGCAGATAGCTCAAAACAGCTCAGAGCTAGGCCAGGCTTCACCCGATAGCTCGGGCGCATCTCTCCTTGACCCGGATTCAACCATCCCAGGTTCCACTCCTTAGCCGACGAAGCGCCACGTCATTGGAGATGTCCTCGTCAGCACAAATCTTATTGTTCGATGAACTTACCCATCAACAGTTCGTGTCGTCTATTGGAACAAGTCAGCATCCTTGTCAACAACAATGTCGGCTCAATCCACCAACCAAGGGTCCATTGGATCATTCACTAACTGGGGCTCTGATGCCTCGATCATCCAAAAATATTTCGGCTCTTATTCTTCCCAAGGGAGGCCAGAGTCTCATCTGGCCATGATAGGCAATTCCAAGTGTTCTCGCAAGCGGTCAATGCCAACATCTGGGCAATGACCACCGTTACAAAGCGACCGGCACCTCAACCATCACAGGTGGCCGCTGGGAAATAATTCGCACCAAGGAGCAGAGGGACGGCAAACTAAACTTGTAGAAACAAGTCAACCCTTTGACTGATATTCCTCCTCCACCTTGGCGATGCCCTGAGGTTGACAACCTTGATGGAGGCCATGGTGATCAAGGGGTGATGACAACTGGTCCACTGAGCCCAGGGGCCCGGGACCCTCTACTAATGGAAAATCTTCCCATCGCCCTACTTAAAGCGATGTAGAGTAGACAAAGGCTCATCGCATGCAAGATTACAACCGTATTCCATCCCCGAAAACCAAGACTGGACAAAACGGAAGAATCCTCCCCCTCGAAATCTCCCAATGGTTCGGAAGGGAGGGCAGTCGATTCTGCCAGTGCCTCCACTTGTCTGCAGACTAAACATCACAATGATGTAATGCATCCCAATTCTCAGTCCTCCAGTTTGGAGGACGAGTGCAACCCATTGAAGAAGAACATCACCTCAACAACGCGATTGCTAAAATTAATGATGCCCCTCTGGACAAGTATCATGGCACGAGTGACCCTTGTGAGCACGTTCGAAAATACAAGATTGTGATGGAGATACACATGGCGGACGAACATTTCCTGTATCGAGCCTTCCACACAACGTTGGCCAAGGCGGCGGATGAATGATACAATGTATTGTCCAATCGTAGTGTTGGGTCTTTTAAGAGCTTTTCCCAAGCTTTCTGCTGGTAGTTCAAGGCGGGGCGTAGGTGAAAATGAATTTCATCCCCCACGTTCACTCTGGAGCAAGGAGAAAGGGAAACACTGCTGGATTTCTTCACGTGTTTCAACAATGAGAGGCTGAGCATCGAGGGCTGCAATGACGAGACCGTCATTGCGGCTCTCACGAAAGGAATCCACTATGAAGATTTGGTGAAATCACTGCATCAGTCACCATCACATTGTTAGTTCTTGAGTTCAAGACTAACGTTGTTTTGATGATGATCAATACATTATGTTAGTGTGCTAATCAATCTTATGTTTTAGTCTCAGTTTATATTAATGATTATATGTTGATGAGACAAAGCATAAGGCTTGGAGGATATTAGAAGGGATATCTTAAAGACCTCCAAGAGTGATGGTGTGCTCAAGCTTGGATGAAGTCATGAAGATCATCTAATGAAGCCAAAGCTTAGAGCATGATGATGGATGGACATCTAGAGAAGCATTGTCAAAGCTTGGAGCTTGATGAAGGGAAGCTCATCAAGGAGTGCCAAAGCTTGGAGATGATGGAGAGCATCAAGGTTTAGTGAGCTTGAAGACTTAGACTCTAGGAGATGCATTTTGTAATCCATGTAATTTCATTTACTTGCATTTCTCTTTTTGAGTCTAGGATTATTGTAATGCCTTGATAGATGGTCATACTCTTATGCATATGATTTTAACCATCTTAGTGAGCCTTAGGATTATCATAGAATCCAACCCAATAGGTTCATCTTGCCCAAAGACTCAATTGGAGTCTCTGGCTCTCCTGCAGTCGCCTGCTGAAGGTTTTACAGTCGACTAGATGATTTCCAGTCGCCTGTCGAGCCTTCTACAGTCGACTGTGATGTACAGCTCAAGTCAACTTTTCTATTGACTCATCTTGAGCTTTTCGCATCAGTCGACTGATGTTCAATTTACAGTCGCATGTATTCTTACAGTCGCCTGTGAATTGGTCGACAGTTACCTGTGCGCTTCTTGCATTTTCTGGGCTTCTTCCCAAATTGCAAGATAGTCACCTGTTGCTGTTTTTACAGTCGTCTGTATATTTACAGTCGCCTGTGAAATAGCCATCAGTCGTCTGAAAGGCGTAAGTGCGAAATATGCATCTCTCTCTGTCTTTTCTCCATCTTATTCTGCAGTCGACTGATGAAGGTATTACAGTCGCCTGACTATAAGACAGTCGACTGTATTATTGACATCAGTTGCATGTATGCTTAACTGGAGAAAGAGTGCAGCTCTCTGTTTCTTGTCCATCCCTGCTGCAGTCGCCTGATAAAGGATATACAGTCGACTGTCTGCTTTTCAGTCGCCTGTGTAGTCTTCTACAGTCGACTGTCCTGGCTCAGATTATAGCCGTTGGGATATTTTATAGTCGTTGATCAGTCGACTGTCTTATGCTCATCAGTCGACTATTCTTGCCATAAACTTCCAAAATCTAGCCGTTGCGGATTTCTTCCCTTTGGGTTTTTGGCTGGTTTTATGGGTTCCTTTGGGCTTCCTATATATATGAGTTGGCTTAGTTCTTGTAGAACTCTTGGTTGATATTGAATATCTTTAAGAATCATTAGCCACTCCTATTCTCTCCCATTTCCCTCTCATGAGCACATTTCTCTTCATGCATTGAAGCTAGCTCATAGGAAAATTCTCCAAGGGATCTAAGTCTCATTCCTTTCTTGGAGAACATCTTTCTTCTCTTCATTTCATACACTCAAGTGAGAAGTGTTAGGATTCATTCCTAGAAGAGAGAAAGATCATCAAGTGAAATCAAAGCCTCATCTCAAGCACTTGGTCATTCACTTGCATGCCTTCTTCTTCACATTGGTAAGATCATATCAAGGCATAGGTAAGTGCTGTTTCGTTTTGTTTTATGTTCGAAACCCTATTTCTCTTTGTGGGATTAGGATTCTCTCTTTGTGTGAGGTTGTCTCTTTGTGGGACTTAGGATAACTCTCTTTGTGGGAGTAACTCTCTTAGTGGGAGTTTGGTGTCCTAGTGTAGGGCTAACCCTAATTCTCTGAGTGGGAGTTAGTAATTCTCTAGGTGGGAGTTTGACCCCTGTGTAGGGTTGGTCGGGTCCTTGTGTAGGGCAAAATCCTCTTGGTGAGGTCTCTCTCTTTGTGGGAGTGTATCCCTTTGTGGGATTTGTATTCACTTCTCTTTGTGGGATTATAGTGAATACTGGTGTGGCTGGATGTACCCAAGTTTTGGGGAACCAGGGTAAAATCTCTGTATTTGTGATTGTTGTTGTTGAGCACTCTGTTTAATTTCCGCTGCTTATTGTGCTTTAATTTTAGTAAATTTTAATTAAGCACTTTGCTTGCTATTACACTATTCACCCCCCTCTAGTGTGTGTGTGTGTAGCCCCGCAGGGTCCCTTACACACATGACCTCGACCACCTCCTCACTAGAGCAGAATGATACATATTGTCAAAGGAAGCACTGGCCACCTAAAGGAAAAGCTCTTTCAATCACCCTGCAGAAGCAAGGAGAGAAAATCTACCTTATGATGGCTCTCACCGACAGTATGTAGTGCATGATATGCATGGGTAAATGAAGTGCATGGGTAAATGAAAAGGAGTAATGCAAGAGAAAATTTTGTAAAGAAAGTGAAAAACAAGAAAATAAGACTTAAATGCAACTAGAATGATGTGCATGAGAAGCGAATGCATGGAAATGTACCTCCCCCAAGCTTAAATTAATCATTGTCCCCAATGTAAAAGAAGAGAAAATAGGGGTAAATGTGGGGGGTGTGTAGTTGATGATGAAAAGATAAATGAAAAAATGAAAAAAAAATGAATGCATGACAATAGTGAAACTAAAATGAAAACAAAAATGAAAGAAAAATTGAAAACAAAAATCGGTGAAGATGCATGATAATAATAATACTATGAAAATGGTCTAAATGCATCTAAGATGGTCATGCAATGTGGATGAAAATGATGAATGCATGACATCCCTCCCCTGAGCTAGAATGAAACATGCCCTGCATATGACAAAGAGAGGGAAAATAAGGGTTTATGTGTAGGTGAGGGGATCTCTAGTGTGGTAGATTCATATATATATGAAGCTAAGGCAAAGAGTGGATAGTATAGCGCACAATGGGGTTATGGGGGTTTAATGAATTATGTGTGTGCACCAAATAAGATATGAGGGTTTTATTCAAAAAAAATTCCAATCCTAAAAAGAAACAACGAATCCTAATACGCTCCCCTCACGGTTGATAGGAGACGAATTTATTCAAACAACTACCCTAAAAACAAATAAAATTCTACGCTACTAGATTATGATACACTTGTTCAAATTGCAGATATCTTATCTAAAGTGGAGCATGTAGCTGCTCAATCTGCTCCTTTCATGGCTCAGCCAACAACTTTACACCACAAATGCCATGGAATCCCAGCAACACTCCTCCAAGCATCTGTCGAAGATATCCACCTTTAACTTGTGAGTGACAAGAAGTGTCAATTTGATGGGAAAATTTATTCCACAACATAAAACTATCCTAAAGGTAATCGTCAAAATAAAGTAAAAAATTGAATAGGGTGACGAATACTCCCTAAGATTAATGTACTACTCTCTGAACATGATACAATCAAATCCTCACTCTGCTCATCAATAAACTGACCCCCAGGTGGTGGCACATCCAAGCATATCTTTGTTGCATTTGAATATATGTGTCTTGTGAGAGATATATCGTGTCAACAATATATGAATCTAAAGAGTTATAAAATGAAGCACAAGATTCAAAATTGGAGTGCGTGGAGTGCAGAAATTCTACCTAAGGAGGGGCATCATACTCAAGTGGATGCTCTGCCTCTGACAAAAAGGAGATCGGTTGTGAAGGCAAAGGTGGAGGTGAAAATGCTTCGGGTCCTCTAAAATTAATCATCATATACATGCTCTCATGCACATCCTCCTCATTGATATGCACATGATCTGTGGTCTCCTCGGTGCTTTCGTGTGGCTCATAATGCAAAATTCCATCAAAAACCGATGGCGTGGGCTCTGTAATGTTAGAAATCATACCCTCGTCCAAGTACACCGCATATCCATTTTTGGTGGAATAGAATCGCATTATGCCTGCCTTAAGTTTAACGAATGCTACATCATCCATCTCATCATCGTCTGGGGTATAACAGTGGATGTAATCATCGGCAATTCATGTCTCAATGATTGTACCTGCAGGGGATGAGGAGACTATACCAGAATTTTCAAAACTTTGTTTAGGTAGATTAGATCACGTAGTGTAGGTGGCCGATGGCATGTTAGACTCAAAGGCAGCCTACAAATACTCCTAGGCTGCTTCAGACGACATGTCAAAAATGGTCATCATTCATCTGTATCATGAGCTCTTGCATGTCCATTTGCAGTCCTCCAAAGAAGAAATGAATGCGACTGTGTGTGTTAATCTCATGCCATGACAATCCAAGCACCAATGTGGTGTACCTCGCACAAGCCTGCCAGAAGATCTCTCCGTCAGTTTGGGTGAAGCCAACGATCAGTCCACCTGGCGTTTGGTACCGCTCTGCCTGGTCCACACTTGTGGATGCAGCTTCTCATCCACCATGATGTAGAGGAATGGTAGAGGTGGATACTGTGCTAATTTGGTCCTCTATGTGCTCCTCAATATGTAGTTGAGCCTCAATGATCTGATCCCAAGCATGTTGTCCTGGTTTCCCTTATGATTGGTAAATTTGTCAAATTTTGGGCCATCTGTGTAAGGTGGGCATCGATCGTTATAGTGGAAGAAGGAGAAATCGTTTGGCCTTGGGTTGAAAGATAATTCTTTAATAAAAGTTCAAGGCTTGATTTCTCTGGTGTTGGTGGGTGTTGGGAGATGTGTATGCCCTCGAGGCAATTTATCTCTGTGTATATGTACAAACATCTTGTTCGAAATAACAGTAAGATATTTGATAATAATTTACCTAAGTTAAAATTAGTGTGGTCTACATTAAATCTTAGGTAAAGTCCTGAGAATTGATGCAAGGTCAAACAAGTATCGAGATGGGGATCTCGATCATGGAGAATTTCTTGATCGTTTGTATCATAAGTCTAAAATCATTCGCGGTCGTAGATGTTTCGAAAAAAAGGATATCGATACATAGAATTGACCATTGTGTCTTTGTCTTCACCATGGAGTGGTAACGATGATCTCATAGTCGTTCGACTTGGCAAAGTCAGAGACGAGACACATGTGCTCATTGGAGAATGAGTTCACTAAACGACCCAACGAGAGTTATCATATGGTTAACATTAACTAATCTGTCAGTGATAACTCTCAGTGATGATATACAAGTTGGTCTTTAAACTTGAGGTTATAGCACAAACATGTACGTGAACGGTGTCACTTAGATCCCTGACCTAGCTTTGAGGTAAGGCCTATCGAAAGGTCTTTGGTTGCGTGACACTTGAAGCGTGTGAGGAGAGTAATGACCAAGAGAGGATTCGTTTCTCCCGTTTATGGGGAGTTAGTGTCGCTCGTGTTAGTTCGGTCTTTAGTAAAAACTCTGGCAAGAGTATGTTGGAAGAAGTCCAACATTATTTGACTAAAGATCGATGGAGACTAACCAGTTTTGAGCTATTGGGGCTGACAGTTGACCATACACTAGGCTTGACTAAGCGGCATAGTTTTGACAAAGGGACTAAAACTGCATTATTCATCACAGGCACAGTCAGAGTGATTCCGACAATACTTTAGTCAATGGGTCAATCATGTAATTATGATGCCGAAATAGGGACGACACCTGTTGCTCGTGGTCACTGCCATCTAGGAGTTTCAAACCCCAACCTATAGTAGGGTCAGGCTTAAGGGTCTCACACCGAGTAGGTTTTGCGTCATAGTAATAAGAAGAATAAAGGATGAGTGCACTCAGGTGCACGGGAATAATAAAAGTCACAAATGGTTTGTGATAATATGTCTAAAATAATTAAATGTGGATTATAATATGTCATAAAGTGTTTATGGACATATGATGCATAGAAATGAAGAGAGAATTTTTCTATGAAAGTCGAGGAAAAAAACCGTGCTCAAATCAGAGTCTAATCGGGCCCAGAATGTCTATTTAAAAGAGGTTCTAAATAGAATATTTGAAAAAAAGGGAGCTAAAGGCCTTTACACATGCCCAAAGTGGGCATGGGCCAGCCTAGGCCCAGGGCTAGGCCCTGCCAGCAGAAATGTGGTTCCCTCGATGGGGCCCACAGGGTTTGTTAAACCCTAGAACTATTTGGCGGCTGGAATTTTCAATGAAAAGGGTTTTTGGCTAACTTTAAGCTATTGTTCGTCGCTCCTGGCTCATACCCAGGGATGCGAATCACCCAAATGCACGGTGAGTTGTAGTATATAAAGATCATCGTTCTCTAGGGAGGCGGTGGTTTAGTGTTTAGCTTTTTGGAAGAGTGAGAATGCGTGGTCGGTGGTTATCACGTAGAATTTGGTACTCACAAAAGTGGATTTATGAAATAATAAAAGTCTAGGGCATTCAGGAGTCCCCGCTAGGCCTTTCGGTCATGGATGGCAGGTCTATGGTCCTTTCGTTGGACGATAAATAAGGGAGGAGTGTCACATCCGAGGATGAAAACGAGTACTTAACTTTCGTTGTCCTACTTGTCTAACGCATTCACACGCGTAGCTCTGCTTTCGTAATCAGCTTCGCACAGGAGAACGTGCATACGCTTGACACTGGTTCCCGCATCACAATCCGTATCCACTCGCGTGATCAGCGGATTGGGACGCTACACTGCAGTTGGTTCTAGTAATCGGGCTACTTTCGTAGTCACCACGGATTGGAGATTAGTAATCACCCCCAGCGCTCGAGTCACACTCGTAATCATGAGCCCTGAAGACAACCACTAAGCCCTAATCGGATTTGTGGGGATTCTCCCTAGAATGTGGAGATACTTTTGCAATCCTTCAATTCTAATGCTAATCCCCTAAAACACTTATTCAAACTACCACAGAGTAACCCTAGATTGGTCCAACTAAGATTAACCTAACGTCCAATCCCTAGGGTCCTAGAGTTCATCCCTAGGCCCTAGAATCACACTACTCTAGCATCACAATGGCCATAGCAATGGGGGCAATAGATAAGTTCATTTAAAACCGAGCAAGCATAACAAAACTAATATCAATACGTAGAGAATCCAATGCAAAAGCTAAATATATAAAAATCAAGGGAGTCAAACCATTCAACAAGAAATGGATTAAAGAAAACCAACACAAGAGCTCTCTCCCCCAATGGTGGCTCAAGAGTTCTCTGGTAATTAAAAGCTTAACCTAATCTAAAAACAGAAGTTTACTTATATACAAAACCTAATAAGTTGTGGGTTTCCCGAAAATTAGCCCCGAAACCCATTAAAAATCCCCTTTTCTGTAGGTTGTCGACGATGCGCTCGGCCAAGCGGCGTAGTCGCTCGGCCGAGCGCGTCCCTTCCTGCTTCTAGTCAGACGCTTGGAGAAGGGACTGCTCGGTCGATCGATGTGAGTCGCTAGGCCGAGCAGCATCTTGGGGCTTCAGCTTCAAGATTAGAGAAAGGATGTCGCTCGGTCGAGTGGGGTAGGCCGCTCTGTTGGATCTGGATCTAAGCCTAAGGGGAGTGAATAGGCTAACAAAAAATCCTTGTGCAAACCACGAGCAATCACACACAGTTATAGCAGATTCAAAGTAAATAAAAAGCAATCACAGTTGCACATCAGATTTATCCTGGTTCGGTTGATCACCACGACCTACGTCCAGCCCCCGAAAGCAAATATTATATTAATAGTGTACAAGCACAACCTTAATAGCTAGAGAACCAACGTCTCTACACTCACCGGGCTCAGTACCCCACTCACCGTGTTCAACACCATCAATCCTAATATATGATTTCTCTTGACGATGCCCGTCAAGTTCCTCTTGTCTAGACCACCACTAGACAAGACCCCAAAAAGTCACACAAAAATCGGTAAAGTTTTTCCTACTAAGATCAACACACTAATACACAAATATAAAGAGTAAAGAGTTCAGAAATGCTCAGTTCGTGTTTGTATATTCATCTATGGTAATCAGCACGTTGTCAGCTTTAGTCTGACGCAAACAGTGTCTCGATTTGACCCCTGGATCTCAAGAAAGGCTCGATGAACTTGAAGAGCAAACGTCTAAAGCAATTCCAGTACAACTCTCTTCAGAATTGGTGTGCATGCAAAGCAACTCATCAAAATCAGTTGCATGCAAATTCCACATCAGCAAATATATTCCTCTCGTTCATATCGATGCGTCGAATTTTCATGGAACTCGACTTCGTCGACACCTCACCGGTAGAAGCGCTACTCCGACGGTGGCTCCTCGACTCCGACTCCGACTCCGGTGACCCTTATTCGACGGTGGAAGCTCGACTCTGATGGCGGCAACTAGCAGCAACTCGATCCCAGCGACAAGTTGACGTCGACGGCGGTAATCGACTCCGACGACAAGTCGACTTCAAGGACAGTGATCATCTCCAGAGGCGACTCGACTCTGACGACATTGGAGTTCTACTCCAAGGCTACAGGGAGGTGCAGTGCGACCAAAAACTTGACTCATCTCAAAATGTGTGAGCGCTACTCCCAAGAGCAGGAGATCGAACAAGTAATTATCCTGGTGAGTCCAGGTATCATATCCACGGAACAACTGACATGCAAAACCATGACTTCAGTTTGTAAAGAGTAATAAAACGATGAGAAACAACCACCTATCAAAGATAACAATATGGTATCAAGAGTTAGAATAAAAGAAAATTCTACGATAATTACGGGGAAGGCAATATTGGGGTATCAATATGAAGAGTATATGTTGGTTGTGATTTCATTAGAATCCATGCAATCAATGATTATTAATACCTTTTCTATAACTCAACGTTTTGTCAAGTTAGGGCACGAGAACGTCGGAAAATATAACGGTAAACGAGCATCGAAAAGTGCCTTAAGTATCGCAAAAATACTAGTTTCATGAGGAAAATAAGCTTATGTGTCCGCAAGGATCACCACGAATACGTCCGCAAAAATTGTATTCGATCCAAGTACACCAACAACGAATATACTTGAGCAATACGTGTAGAAACTAGCAAAATACGCGATATAACATGCAAATTAGGGCAAAAAGATATTAAAATCAGAGATTTCAGAGATCTAACGACATCACAACCAGCACATGAGAGTATTAGCCACGCATGGAGGGTAGAGAATCAATATTCATAGCCAAACACATCATCCATACATCAAAATACGAGCTAAATATGCCAAATACAAGGGTAAAGTTTAGAATTTTATCACCAAATTCTACAATTGAACCCCAAACTCCTTCAGATGATAGATCTAGCCTCTGTCCCCAGGGCCTCCAAATTTCATGGCGAAATACGGCTCCTAGAGCCTCCAATACGTCAGAATACGCCACAAAACCCTAGAATACGCTTAAATACATACATTGCGGGTTTAAGTTTGTTAACAGGTTCCAAAACCTCTCCATTATCGCCCAAAACCGCATCTAATAGCCGCCTCAGCTCTCCGCCGTTAAATCTGGGCACGATTGAATGTATGGCGGCCACGTGGCTAGCGGGTCTCGCCCCCTGCTGCGTTTGATTCGAACCCTGCTCAGATTTGTTCGCTGCCGTTGGATATGGGATCGTGCGGACCTCGACTCGCCACGTCGCCTAACAATTTTTGCCCGCTCCGCTCGAATACGGGTTCGCATCGGATTGTTCTCGACCGTAGGATCGAAATCGAGCGCTTCACAATTCGCCATGTCGCCCAAAGAATTTCCACTGAATCCGCTCAAATCGCTTCGTGCGGTGGCCGTTGGATTTTGGGGCGACGGCTCAGATTGAGCCACGTCGCCCCCGCTTTATTTTTGAGCGGGAATAATGTTAACCGCTGGATCGTGATCATGCGGTCCTCATCTCGCCACGTCGCACGTCAGCGTAGCCGTCGGATCGAGCTGGAAACTCTGGATTGTCGCCACGTGGTAGCGTTTGATTGGCGGGTGGCCGTATTTCTCGTATTTTGAGCGTATTTCTTCATTAAAATGGTATTTTGCATTCACATTAATTAGCACAGATCTCAGAAAAATACAAATAAATAGTCGTTGGAATCGTGAGATCGAGACCTAGCCATGAAAAACATAAAAAGGCAGAAATACTCAATAAAATTCATACTTTGTGCACAAATCAATGGTTTGCTCTAATAAATGATGATATACAAAATACGAATGTATTAGAGACCAAATACACGTCATATACGCACAAAATGGGGACAAATGGGGTGTTAAATATGCAATATACAACCCAAATCATACCCCCCAACTAGCGATTTGCTAGTCCCTAGCAAAAAGAGCGATGAAGTCGAATGATTACTAAAACAATAAATTCTAGCAATCGCTTATGGCATGGCTCAATAATACGCTTTCCAACATGATTTTGACCATCAATATACACAATCCATGAACAAGATCAACCACATGATATTTTCTCTAATTTAATTCGAATAAATAACATGCAAGCATCGTTTTGCGCAAGCGAAAGTATAACACGACGTTATGTTCTAGTTTTCTCATTTCCAAGGAATTGGCATCTCAAAACGATCTTTCAAATCATGGGTATTGAAGTTGCTTGGTATATTCACCATTTCCTTTTTTTCTTTTTCTTTTTCTTTTGACGACTTAGAATGATCCATGTAGCGAGCTTTCAGTTAATGATTCCTAGGCCAGATGACCTTCGGATATTAGGCTTAGAAGAGCCCCTCGAACTTAATACTCGAATCATCAAAGTTTTATTTTCTTCTTTCTCTTTTATTTTGAATGCACTCCCCATTCATCCATCTTTCGACACGAATCTCCAATGCTTCCTGAGGCACAAAGACCCGGCTAATCAATGAACTCAAGGGAACGATGCATTTTTTTTCTTTTGCACTTTTTTTCTTTTTTTCTTTTTTCTTTTTCATAAGCAACTCAACACCCATTCTTCGAACGTAAACATTAATAACAACGACCAAATTCCTCTTCCACTTGAAGACTATTCTAATAAATCGTGTATACTTAAGCTTTTTCATCACCATAGCATGCATGAAATAAATTCAAACTATTTCGAGATATTAATCATGGCAATTGAAAGTTTTCATGAATAGCATATTAACAGTAATTTCATGAAGAAATAAAAATTAAGTCACGCCGTAAACAATTTTTAGAACTCAATTAATGCACAATCATCCGCTAGTGTGGAATGTGAAAGAGTTTTACATGATGAGAATGATGGTTTATTCTTTTCTTTCGCCTTGTTTTTTTCCAACAAAATCCTAAGGTCTCATACACTCCCCCCAACTAAAGATGGACATTGTCCTCAATGTTGAAAAGGGTACGAGTTTATTCAAAGCAAGCATCCTAAAAAGCATATAAAATCTATACTAATGGAAAGAACACACTGTGGTCAAATGGCGGATCTCGAATCTTTAATGGTGGCGGAAGTTGTTCTAATTGCTCCTTGCGCTCCTAGGCTAGTGTCCTTCCTCCAAACGCTAAATTGGATCCCAGCAACGTAACTCCTGGCATCTCTATAAGCTGTTCACCTGTATCCTGCAAAAGATGAGTCACGTCAATCCAATTTAGTCTTAAATTCTTTCCAATAAAAATATTCCAAATGCAGTCATCAAAGTAAGTAAAATAAAATTAAAGCACGTTGATGACTACTCCTTGAAAGATATGCACTGCTCTCGGTATGATGCTCGGTCATTGGGGAGAGGGATGAATGATTTTGGGAAAAAAAACCAGGGGAGAGAATGGTTCGGGCCCCATATAGATACTCTCTGAACACATGTCCCTCGCTATTTCCTCCTCCTGTTCATCTAAAATTGCTAGCTCGTCCTCTCTTTTGCACACGCTTCCAGCCATGTTGATATTTTTATTCGTGACTTCATCGTGACATGGCTCGCTCGATATACCTGCAATAGAAGATGAAATCAAATTAGATTTTGGAAACTGAATTTCAAAGGAATTATTTTCTTCTAAGCAAGCGGTAATCAGGTAAGATTTTCAATACATTGCTGAATTTGCCGACTCCAAGCAAGGAAGTTCTCTTGGAATTGATGGGATGTAGCCTCTTGTGTCTGAATGAGCAAGTAAACTTCTTCTTTCAAGGATTACAATGGTACGTCTACGCTTTGCTCCCTTGATCAAGGCTTGAAGGCTCCGTTGAATCACACTCTGAAGTCTCATTAATGATCTGATCATTCTCTTGTAGGGACTCCATGTACTTCCACGCCTCTGTCGGCGTCATGAATTCCAAGAATTCCTGTAGCTGTGGTCGTAGTCCATCTAGGAAGGACTCTATAAGCTCTTTCTTTATATACCCATACTGCGGATAGCTCGATACTATGTCTGTGAACCTCCTCCAGGCCTGAAAGAAAGTTTCACAATCAGTCTGATTAAAACTAACAATCTTAAGCTTCTCCATCCTATGTTTGTGTGCAATATCGTACTTTGCATCATACAAATTGTTTGTGCGATAGAAATTCATGTGCTCCATTTTTTTTTGAATTTTTTATAAAGAGAAAACAAAACAAAAAAAAACTAATAGAATTCCTTAACTATAAGATGGAAGTATCTCACCAAATTTTCCTCCATACGAACTGAAATCGTAGCTTACAAGTACCTTTATCCCCGGCAACGACGCCAAAAACTTGACTCGTCTCAAAATGTGTGAGCGCTACTCCCAAGTACAAGAGATCGAACAAGTAATAATCCTGGTGAGTCCCAGTATCGTATCCACGGGACAACTGACCTGCAAAACCACGACTTCAGTTTGTAAAGAGTAATAAAACGATGAGAAACAACCACCTATCAAGTATAACAATATGGTATCAAGAGTTTAGAATAAAAGAAAATCCTACGATAATTACGGGGAAGGCAATATTGGGGTATCAATATGAAGAGTGTGTTGGTTGTGATTTCGTTAGAATCCATGCAATCAATGATTATTAATACCTTTTCTATAACTCAACGTTTCGTCCGGTTAGGGCACGAGAACATCGGAAAATATAACGATAAACGAGCATCGAAAAGTGCCTTAAGTATCGCATACAATACTAGTTTCATGAGGAAAATAAGCTTATGTGTCCGCAAGGATCACCATGAATACGTCCATAAAGATCGTATTCGATCCAAGTACACCAACACCGAATATACTTGAGCAATACGTGTAGAAACTAGCAAAATACGCTATATAACATGCAAATTAGGGCGAAAAGATATTAAAATCAGAGATTTCAGATATCTAACGACATCACAACCAGCACACGAGGGTATTAGCCACGCATGGAGGGTAGAAAATCAATATTTATAGCCAAATACATAATCAATACATTAAAATACGAGCTAAATACGCCAAATACAAGGGTAAAGTTTAGAATTTTATCACCAAATCTCTACAATTGAACCCCAAACTCCTTCAAATGATAGATCTAGCCTCTGTCCCTAGTGCCTCCAAATTTCATGGTGATATACGGCTCCTAGAGCCACCAATACGCCAGAATACGCCACAAAAACCCTAGAGTACGCTTAAATAGATACATTGCGGGTTTAAGTTTGTTAACGGGTTCCAAAACCGCTCCACTATCGCCCAAAACCACATCCAATGGCCGCCTCAGCTCTCCGCCGTTAGATCTGGGCGCGATTGAATGTATGGCGGCCACGTGTCTAGCAGGTCTCGCCCCCGCTACGTTTGATTCGAACCCCACTCAGATTCGTTCGTTGCCATTGGATATAGGATCGTGCGGACTTCGACTCGCCACGTCGCTAAATAATTTTCGCCCGCTCCGCTTGAATACGGGTTCGCATCGGATTGTTCTCGGCCGTAGGATCGAAATCGGGCGCTTCACAATTTGCCACGTCGCCCAAAGAATTTCTGCTGCTCTGCTTAGATCGCTTCATGCGATGGTCGTTGGATTCGGGGGCGACGGCTCAGATTGAGCCACGTCGCCCCCGATTTATTTTTGAGCGGGAATAATTTTGACCGCTGGATCGTGATCATGCGGTCCTCATCTCGCCACGTCGCGCGTCAGCGTAGCCGTCGGATCGAGCTAGAAACTCTGGATTGTCGCCAAGTGGCAGCGTTTGATTGGTGGGCGGCCGTATTTCTCGTATTTTGAGCGTATTTCTTCATTAAAATGGTATTCTGCATTCAAAAATTCACAGTAATTAGCACATATCTCAGAAAAATATAAATAAATAGTCGTTGGAATCGTGAGATCGAGACCTAGCCATGAAAAATATAAAAAGGCAGAACTACTCAATAAAATTCATACTTTGTGCACAAATCAATGGTTTGCTCTAATAAATGATGATATACAAAATACGAACGTATTAGAGACCAAATACATGTCATATACGCACAAAACAGGGCTAAATTGGGTGTTGAATATGCAATATTCAACCCGAATCACTAGAGGGATGTGCTCCGACAGCGACGGCAACACGCGAGTGTTCCTGACGGCGGTTCTCTTAGACGACAGTGCAGGAAGTCGTGCTCTTGGACTTCGAGGATGGTGGGAAGATGGTCTTGTCGTCGTAGTCGTCTTCAACGACGGTCAGTGATGGGTCTTGGCACACACAATGACTTGGTCATTAAGCTTGCTTCGGTGATTGATGGCACGACTTGTGTGATGATGGCTCCTTCTTCTTGGTTGCTTGAGTTACAACTTGCACCACAGATGAAGATCGTGAACTCTTTCTTTATGTTGTGGCAAGGAGATTGATGATGGCTTGAGGCTCTTGCATGAGGCTATAGGCAATGGAGCTTGGAGAAGATGATGATGGCCGTAAGGGTAGAAGATACTCAGTTTTGCCTTGGACGCAATGGAGATAATTGTAATGCTCATAAGTGATAATACCAGTAAGTATGGGAAGGTCCACACATTAACCACTAATTGAGGGCTTTTGTTTAGGGATTAAAAGCAATAGCAAATGTGGTGTAGCCATGAGTTTTATTTTATTAGGCACAAATGTAGAACAGAAATCGTTGTTTTATGTTAAAAACAAAAAACAACAACAAAACCCACGCACAAGCATGCCTGGTCGAAAGCTGGGACTCAAAAAAAAAGAAAAACAAAAGACACACAAATACAAAGAGGAGAATGGCAAGGGTGTAAATAACTTAAACTATTGTTTTCTCCTCCCTTCCACAAGTTTCCTCTCCCTTCCAATTGATGATTTTTTTTATTTTATCCCACCATTTCGTTGAAAACCCCCAAGGCCAAAATTCTGCACCCCTAAGGCCGAAAGTTGTAGGCACAAAAAAAGGAACAAAACAAAAACACAAGGAAAAAGAAGGAAGGAGAGAAAAAGAGAAGAAGATTGGAAGAGGAAGAAGAAGTTCTTGAGCCACTACAACAAGGGGTTTGCCTAGCTCTCGTACACCAATCTCCAAGCATTAGAAAGGTAGGATGCTCACCATGCTCCCAATATGAGGCTGTGTGGAATTTTTGTGTTGTTCTTAATCTTTGGTGAAATTTGTTATGTGAATCAAATTGAGTGGTGGTTCAAGCTTATTATTATTAGATTTCATGTTTTTGGGTATTGATTATTTTTCCACCTTTGAATCTATGAGCAAGATCATATTTTTGTGTGAATACCATGTGTTTCCTTGATAATACTTGAGTTGTAATTGGGAAACCTTGATAAATACAAGAGACACTCGGTCGAAATTTTTGCGAGAAATTTTGTAAGCGTTCACATAACATCCTAAGCCCTATAAACTTAAGTTAGGACCATTATACCCCATACCACTTGCTATTTCCCTTCATATGCCATGTTTGAAAGAAAACCCACTTGAAAAAAAAATTGTATAAAGGAAACTTTAGTACGCGGGTTTTTGCCAACTTCAAGTTAGAACCTCTAAATAATTTTATAGAGTGTAGGAACCCTAATACCATTATTTACAAGGACCTACAAGTCCCTTAAGCTAACTTTCACTAGGAAGGCGAAATTGCTACTAAACAAAGGGGGGGTTTGTGAACTTTTAAAAGCCCAAATTTACCATGACTACTTTGAATTCTTCATGAAAAAGACCATTTCTACAAGAGGGTTTATTATTAAAACTTCTCCTTCTTTATAACCCCTCTGTGGGCTATGTGAGTTAGACCTTGTACCCTATTCCTGGAAGTTTAGCATGGCACAACAAGCACAACAAATACTTAGCTAGCTTTAGGAAGACCCTCTCTGAAATGCTTAGGTTAGTCCCTTGATTTAGTAACTTGGTTAATTAATTTAATTAATTAGGTTGCATTTTCCTTTTCTTTTAAGAAGCAAGTGATGATAATGCTAAAAGGAAGTAGTTCTATCACACTACATGCCTACATTCCTTAATGTGTGGTGTTAGTTCATACTTGTACTTTTATGTTTGTTGCTTTAATTAATTTGTTGCCTCTCGTTATGGTTCATACTTTTATGTTTCTAACAACGCAAAGGATGGCTGGTGAATTTATTTACGCCTTGAAGGCGTTAATGACGACGATTATAATGCCATGGCGAAGTTTCCTTTTATATTATGAGATTGTTAGCTTGATTTGTTACAATGGAAGATAAGTAGTTAAATTTTACTCCATCATGATAATCCCGATACAATGCTAAATGTTAAGTGATTAAAATAAAAGGCCGGGGTGTCTCTTCCACTCTAAGGTGGGTGAGCATCTTAGGGAATGGGGTGGGGGAACCAAAGCATTAGGTGGGCATAGTGTGGACTGGACTTTCGGGGTTGTTTCCTTTGGCCCTCCTACCGCGGGGAGTGGTCGTGCCCTTTTGGGGTGTATAGTTCTTTGGCCTTCGAGGCCGTGGCCCTTTTGGGTCGTGGAGAGTGGTTGAGGTACGTAGGCTCCTGACGAGCTAGCACGCCAGAGAGTCAGATATTCTTTCCACCCGCCTTATGGGTGAGGTCCAGTTCCCTTGTTCTCCGCCTGATGTCTAGGTTCCAACAACAAGCATTGACTAATAATTTAGTATTAGTGACATGTGTGCAGTGATGTGATTATGGCTTGTGTGGTTGAGTTTCCTACTAGACACGCTGTGACGTGCCCCTTTCCCACTCCCCAGGTACAGGTTCCGGGACGACATCACCCCTACCGGACTACCGACGCCCTGAGGGCGACTCTTCCAGGCCAGGAGCTCAGAGTAGTTAGATAGGGCACGTGTGTAGTGGGTTGGTGGTAGTTTCCTTTTTGAGCAGATACTTTTGTTTTCTCCCTTCAGCTTTTGTACCCCGTGTCTCTGGTGGTGGTATATGTACAGTACATGATGTTGTGGTGTGTTGATAGTAGATGATCTGTGTTGCACACTCGTACGCTCCCACTTGTTGTTTGCCGCCGCCTCTCTGTACCTTTTTGTGTTGTGCTGGAGCTCTACAGTTCGAGCATTACTTTTACACCTATTTTTAATTGCCTGTGTTGTTCTAGCAGTTGCAGTGGCCTGCTAATTTTCTTACATCACCTTAACGCTTGGTACCCCCGTACCGCGACCGTCACCCCCGTCCCGTTTTGGGCTTTGGGGCGTGACAGGTTTTGTGGTGGCCCATGCAGGTCACCGCACACTGCGATTGTGTAAGGATGACACGGGTAATGCTCCGACACTAATGCATATGAGGTACTAATTTAACGTTGTTCTGTTTCTCCTCCGCATTATGGAGGCAGGGAACGGGACGTCTGGCGGCGACGAGACACCTGGAGGGTCCGGAGGGACCGGAGTTTCGGGTAGTTCGGGAGACCGGACCTCAGAGTCGGCCCTGATGGCGAAGGTCCTGATGGGGATTTTGGACCACTTGCAATGGTTGGAGGATAGGGCGGCTGGACACGAGGCACCTGCACCAAAGGCCCCGAGTTACAAGCAGTTCTGATCCTTGAGGCCCGTGTACTTTTCTGGCAGAGAGACCAGTCTAGAGGCCGATGAGTGGCTGTGTCACACAGAGGATGATTTGACTTTGGCTGGCATACCCCCAGAGGCATGGGTAGAGTTGGTCAATCGGCAGTTGACTCATCAAGCCTGAGATTGGTGGGATGCCCAGGAGAGGCATATGACAGGGGTAGTGGAGTGGAAAACTTTCAGGGAGAAGTTTGAGGCCCATTACCTTCCAGGGGAGGTGAGGGATGAGTTGAGGCAGCGGTTCGAGCACCTGACGCAGGACCGCAGGACGGTGGATGAATATGATGCAGAGTTTTCTCTGTTGAGCAGATACGCCCCAGAGTTAGTGGCGATGGATGCTATTCGAGCTAGACGCTTCCGCATGGGCCTAGACCCAGAGGTCAGAGTGGCTATGGCTACACAGGAGTTGTTGACATACGAGGCAGTGCTCAGCGCGGCCCGACGGTACGAGCTACACATGAGGAGTCTGGGAAAGTTACCAGTTGTCGACAGACGACCTGTAGCACCACAGAGAGCTGTCCCTCGCCTGACTCACCAGGTGACCTTCAAGCGATCAGGGCATCCGCCAGTATCACAGAGGGGGGCTGCTTGTTCGAGGTGTGGAAAGCCTGGGCATGCAGCCAAGGATTGTAGGGTTATGGGCAGACAGTGCTACACCTGCGGCGAGATGGGACACTTTAGTAGGGACTGCCCCTGACGGAGACAGCCTATGGAGGCACCTGTACCAGTAGCAGCTGCACCACCTCAGCCGAGGGCTCTTCCACCGGCACCGCAGCGGTTGGCTCTACCACCACCGCCGGGGCCGCGACCGACTGCTCCGAGGGGACCTTCAGGGAGGCCTCCACGGCGCGACTTTCAGATGCAGGCTCCTGCTCTACAGAGGCCGTCGCAGTTTCAGATGACAGCGGTCGAGGCCGAGCGCTCAGGACAGGTGATCTCTGGTATGACCCTAACCCTAGTTCTTGTATTTCATGGTTCTATGCTTGGCTATTGTTAGATGGTTAGTTGTTTGTGCTGTGCTATTATAGGAATGGTTAGAATAGCTTCATATCCAGCTTGGTCCTTATTTGATTCTGGAGCGTCACATTGTTTCTTATCCAAGGGATTTGTGGCGAAGCATTCTATAGTTGTTGATTCTTTTGCTGCTAAGTGGAATGTGCATACGGGTAATGGTGTTATATGCAATGTGTCAGGATTACGGAATTGTTCCGTGGAGATAGGAGGTCGAGAGCTATATGCAGATTTCCTCGTGATCGAACTACCAGATTACGAGGTAGTATTTGGAATGGATTGGTTGGGGATGTTTTATGCGATCATAGACTGTAGATTAAGGAGGGTAGTCTTTCGAATCCCTGGCCACCCAGAGTTTGACTTTTGTAGTGGTACTCAGGCTCTGGAACCCTTGAAGTTTAAGGCGATGTCCTTGGAAATGAAGATGGAAGCTGAAATAGTTTTGCCTAGGGTAGTTCAGGAATTTCCAGATGTATTTCCCGATGATATTTTCTGACTACCTCCGGATAGGTCGTTAGAATTCACTATTGACCTATTGTCGGGCGCACAGCCAATAGCAAAAGCTCATTATCGTATGTCTCCACCTAAATTAGTTGAGCTTCGCGAACAGTTGACTGATTTGTCTGATAGAGGACTGATACGTCCAAGTGTATCCCCGTGGGGAGCACCAGTGTTGTTAGTAAATAAAAAGGATGGAACTCGAAGGATGTGCATTGATTACAGGGATCTGAACAAAGTGACAGTGAAAGATAAGTACCCCCTTCCTCGAATTGATGACATCTTTGATCAGCTCGGTGGTTCACGAGTGTACTCGAAGCTGGATTTGCGAAGTGGTTATCATCAAGTGAAGGTGCGTGGATCGGATGTTCCGAAGACGGTGTTTAGAACTTGGTATGGGCATTATGAATTCTTGGTGATGCCATTCGGAGTAACTAATGCCCCGGCAACCTTTATGAGGCTGATGAACCAAGTCGTCTTTGATTACTTGGATAAATTTGTGGTAGTCTTTATTGATGATATTTTAGTGTATTCGAAGACTGAGGATGAACATGTTGAGCATTTGCGGATGGTGTTGAATACTCTCAGAGAGCATCGGTTGTATGCCAAGTTCAGTAAATGTCAATTCTGGATGACGAAGGTCGCATTCCTTGGACACATTATTACAGGAGAAGGAGTGTCAGTCGACCCAGAGAAGGTCGCTGCAGTACAGAATTGGCCCATCCCTCGATCAGTCACTGAGATCAGGAGTTTCCTGGGGTTGGCTAGATACTATCGAAAGTTTATCAAGGACTTCTCCAAGATCGCTTCACCTCTGACTCATCTGACTAAGAAGGACGCACCTTATGTGTGGTCAGAGGAGTGTCAGTGCGCATTTGAGGAACTGAAGCGTCGATTAACCACTGCTCCAGTGTTGACAATTCCTGACCGATCAGGTGGATTTGAAATTTACTGTGATGCTTCAGGAAAAGGGCTTGGACGTGTCCTTCATCAACATGGAAGAGTAGTAGCTTATGCTTCCAGATTATTGAAGGTGCATGAGCAGAATTATCCTACCCATGACCTAGAGCTGGCTGCCATCATATATGCCCTAAAGTTGTGGAGACATTTCTTACTGGGCGAACATGTAAAGATCTACACTGACCATAAAAGTTTGAAATATGTCTTCACTCAGAAGGAGTTAAACATGAGGCAATGTCGTTGGCTTGAATTAATGGCCGAGTATGACATTGATTTGCAGTATCATCCAGGGAATGTGAATGTGGTGCCTGATGCTCTTAGTCGACTACCGGCTGTGATGAGGTTGACCATGCAACCTCAGCTTCGTGGAGACCTAAGATGGATGGATGTTGAGGTGATCCTTCCAGGCGAAAGGGTAGATATGTTGGGTTTGCAGATCCACTCTGACCTGATGGATAGAATTAAGGCTGATCAGCTGAACGATGTGAAATTGAAGTGGATTCGAGAACAAGTCGAGGCGGGGCTTCGAAAAGACTTTTGTGTTCATGAGGATGGACCTTAAGGTTTGGGAACATGGTGCATGTGCCAGCAGGAAATATTCGAGAAGAGCTACTGAAGGAGGCACACAATTCCCCTTATTCTATTCACCCTAGAGGGACCAAAATGTGTAAGGACCTGCGACAATACTACTGGTGGCATGGGATGAAACGAAGTGTGGCGAAGAGCGTGGCTTCGTGCCTGGTTTGCCAGCAGGTGAAAGCAGAACACCAGAGACCCACAGGCTTATTGCAACCCCTTCCGATACCGGAATGGAAGTGGGAACATGTGACCATGGATTTTGTGACTGGTCTACCGCGTACTCCGAAGGGGAATGATGCTATATGGGTGATTATCGACCGATTGACTAAGTCAGCACACTTTATTCCATTCCGACTTGGCCAGTCTACAGAAGTCTTAGCTCGGAAGTATATGGAAGAGATTGTAAGGTTACATGGAGTTCCTGTGAGCATTGTGTCGGATCGGGATACTAGGTTTACATCTCACTTCTGGAGGAGCTTGCAGGCCAGTTTGGGGACCCACTTGAAGTTCAATACCGCATATCACCCACAGACAGATGGACAGTCAGAACGCACCATTCAAATATTGGAGGATATGCTTAGGGCTTGCATGTTGGATTTCAAGGGGTCCTGGGAAGATCATCTCCATCAAGTGGAATTTGCTTATAATAACAGTTATCAGGCAAGTATTGGTATGGCTCCCTATGCGGCTCTGTATGGTAGAAATTTCTGATCGCCTCTGAGCTGGGATGATGTGGGAGATGGTGAAAATTTGGGCCCAGACCTAGTGACTGTTACAGTTGATGTAGTGCAGACGGTCAGAGAGAATCTTCGTGTAGCCCAAGACCGTTATAAGCACTGGGCGGACACAAAGCGGTGTCCACTTGAATTTCAGCCTGGTGATTATGTATTCTTGAAGATATCACCAGTATGTGGGACGATCCGGTTTGGTAAACATGGGAAGTTGAGCCCTAGATACATAGGCATGTTTGAAGTTGCAGCCCGGATAGACGAAGTGGCTTATCGGTTAGTGCTGCCGCCACATCTTGAAGGCGTACACGATGTGTTTCATGTATCACAATTAAGAGGATATATTGGAGATCCTAGCCATGTGGTGGACTACTCAGAGATTGAATTACGTCCGGACCTGACGTATGACCAGCAGCCAGTGGCAATTCTCGATCGACGACAGAAGATGTTGAGGAAGAAGGCTATTAATTTGGTCAGGGTCATGTGGCAACAAGAATCTCCCGGAGAATCAACTTGGGAGCGAGAGGATGAAATGAGGGAGAAGTATCCCCACCTGTTTGTTTAAAGATCCTTCGTATATTTGTCATGTATATTAAAGACCATCCTTCTTGTTTTGAACTCCGAGGACGGAATTTTTTTTTAGGAGGGTAGGGTGTAATGCTCATAAGTGATAATACCAGTAAGTATGGGAAGTTCCACACATTAACCACTAATTGCAGGCTTTTGATTAGGGATTAAAAGCAATAGCAAATGTGGTGTAGCCATGAGTTTTATTTTATTAGGCACAAATGTAGAACAGAAATCGTTGTTTTATGTTAAAAACAAAAAAAACAAAAAACAACAACAAAACCCACGCACAAGCATGCCTGGTCGAAAGCTGGGACTCAAAAAAAAAAAAGAAAAACAAAAGACACACAAATACAAAGAGGAGAATGGCAAGGGTGTAAATAACTTAAACTATTGTTTTCTCCTCCCTTCCACAAGTTTCCTCTCCCTTCCAATTGATGATTTTTTTTATTTTATCCCACCATTTCGTTGAAAACCCCCAAGGCCAAAATTCTGCACCCCTAAGGCCGAAAGTTGTAGGCACAAAAAAAAGAACAAAACAAAAACACAAGGAAAAAGAAGGAAGGAGAGAAAAAGAGAAGAAGATTGGAAGAGGAAGAAGAAGTTCTTGTGCCACTACAACAAGGGGTTTGCCTAGCTCTCGTACACCAATCTCCAAGCATTAGAAAGGTAGGATGCTCACCATGCTCCCAATATGAGGCTATGTGTGGAATTTTTGTGTTGTTCTTAATCTTTGGTGAAATTTGTTATGTGAATCAAACTGAGTGGTGGTTCAAGCTTATTATTATTAGATTTCATGTTTTTGGGTATTGATTATTTTTCCACCTTTGAATCTATGAGCAAGATCATATTTTTGTGTGAATACCATGTGTTTCCTTGATAATACTTGAGTTGTAATTGGGAAACCTTGATAAATACAAGAGACACTCGACCGAAATTTTTGCGAGAAATTTTGTAAGCGTTCACATAACATCCTAAGCCCTATAAACTTAAGTTAGGACCATTATACCCCATACCACTTGCTATTTCCCTTCGAATGCCATGTTTGAAAGAAAACCCACTTGAAAAAAAAATTGTATAAAGGAAACTTTAGTACGCGGGTTTTTGCCAACTTCAAGTTAGAACCTCTAAATAATTTTATAGAGTGTAGGAACCCTAATACCATTATTTACAAGGACCTACAAGTCCCTTAAGCTAACTTTCACTAGGAAGGCGAAATTGCTACTAAACAAAGGGGGGGTTTGTGAACTTTTAAAAGCCCAAATTTACCATGACTACTTTGAATTCTTCATGAAAAAGACCATTTCTACAAGAGGGTTTATTATTAAAACTTCTCCTTCTTTATAACCCCTCTGTGGGCTATGTGAGTTAGACCTTGTACCCTATTCCTGGAAGTTTAGCATGGCACAACAAGCACAACAAATACTTAGCTAGCTTTAGGAAGACCCTCTCTGAAATGCTTAGGTTAGTCCCTTGATTTAGTAACTTGGTTAATTAATTTAATTAATTAGGTTGCATTTTCCTTTTCTTTTAAGAAGCAAGTGATGATAATGCTAAAAGGAAGTAGTTCTATCACACTACATGCCTACATTCCTTATTGTGTGGTGTTAGTTCATACTTGTACTTTTATGTTTGTTGCTTTTAATTAATTTGTTGCCTCTCATTATGGTTCATACTTTTATGTTTCTAAGAACGCAAAGGATGGCTGGTGAATTTATTTACGCCTTGAAGGCGTTAATGACGACGATTATAATGCCATGGCGAAGTTTCCTTTTATATTATGAGATTGTTAGCTTGATTTGTTACAATGGAAGATAAGTAGTTAAATTTTACTCCATCATGATAATCCCGATACAATGCTAAATGTTAAGTGATTAAAATAAAAGGCAGGGGTGTCTCTTCCACTCTAAGGTGGGTGAGCATCTTAGGGAATGGGGTGGGGGAACCAAAGCATAGGTGGGCATAGTGTGGACTGGACTTTCGGGGTTGTTTCCTTTGGCCCTCCTACCGCGGGGAGTGGTCGTGCCCTTTTGGGGTGTGTAGTTCTTTGGCCTTCGAGGCCGTGGCCCTTTTGGGTCGTAGAGAGTGGTTGAGTTACGTAGGCTCCTGACGAGCTAGCACGCCAGAGAGTCGGAGATTCTTTCCACCCGCCTTATGGGTGAGGTCCAGTTCCCTTGTGTTCCGCCTGATGTCTAGGTTCCAACAACAAGCATTGACTAACAATTTAGTATTAGCGACATGTGTGCAGTGATGTGATTATGGCTTGTGTGGTTGAGTTTCCTACTAGACACGCTGTGACGTGCCCCTTTCCCACTCCCCAGGTACAGGTTCCGAGACGACATCACCCCTACCGGACTACCGACGCCCTGAGGGCGACTCTTCCAGGCCAGGAGCTCAGAGTAGTTAGATAGGGCACGTGTGTAGTGGGTTGGTGGTAGTTTCCTTTTTGAGCAGATACTTTTGTTTTCTCCCTTCAGCTTTTGTACCCTGTGTCTCTGGTGGTGGTATATGTACAGTACATGATGTTGTGGTGTGTTGATAGTAGATGATCTGTGTTGCACACTCGTACGCTCCCGCTTGTTGTTTGTCGTCGCCTCTCTGTACCTTTTTGTGTTATGCTAGAGCTCTACAGTTCGAGCATTACTTTTGCACCCGTTTTTAATTGCATGTGTTGTTCTAGCAGTTGCAGTGGCCTGCTAATTTTCTTACAGCACCTTAACGCTTGGTACCCCCGTACCGCGGCCGTCACCCCCGTCCCGTTTTGGGCTTTGGGGCGTGACAATAATGAAGCACGGAAGCAAGTTGAAGTTTTAACCCTTTTAGCTCTCTGCTGCATGAAGCTTTTTGGGGAATAGAAATCGGCCTCCTTAGTTAATGAATGTGGAAGTGTTTGCGTAGGATGCTTGTGGCTAGTATATTGTGAGGCTAGGGTTTACTTTTTGTTTTTTCAGCCGCTTGCATTGAGATCTCCTCTGGGATAGTTTTATATAGGTGTAGAGGGGAAATATTGTGCACATGTAGAATCCCATTTGAATAGGAAGGGAATCCCACAATAGTAGGAATTTGAAGAGATATGGGATTTGTATATGATTTGAATTTGGATTCATATTGGATGGGAAATAGGATTTGTAATTTGAATTAGATGGCTAAGCGATTTGATTGGAATTTGAAATATGAATAGGATCTCATTTAATCACAAAAGATTTGAATGAGATTTCTTCCTTATCCCTTCAACTTTTGACCAAGTCCATATTCAATTTGTATAGCCATTTTATCCATCATTTTGACCAAGTCTCCTTTGGAGAAATTACGAGCGTGCCACTCCTGAAAACACTTAACACACACGTTAAATAGTTCATACATGTTTGTTATCATCAAACACGAAGTTAACGATCGTTGTATCTAAATTACGTTGTATCCAACAATCTCCCCCTTTTGATGATGACAAATTATTATAAGATTTGCACTAACGTCCCTCCAAATAATACATCGTGACATGTGTGTGAAGTGTGATACTGGGAGGATGTATGCAACAATATAACACTTGATATACAAGCATACAAGCATGCAATGATGCAATGATAATGTGATACAAATAAGCATGGCATTCTCCCCCAATTTTCAAGCTTCCCCTTGAACATATATTCATATACTCACATTTTCAATTATTCATTAATGCTCCCCCTTAAACCAATACTCATATATGCACATGTAAGCATTAATGCACCAAATCTTCAATATTTTCTCCCCCTTTTGGTATCATCAAAAGCTTATAAACGAAGTCTAGTTCATATCACATGCAAAAATAAGGTATTATAAATTACAAATAGCACTTACATGGCATTTTCCTTAAAATAAGCACTTTAATTTCAATGAAAAGAGTAGCGTAGACTTCTACACCATCGTGTAAGTGTGATGATTATATATTTGAAGCACAAAGGGAGAAATTTTCATAAAACTCAACCAAAACCTATCCACATTTTCCAATAGACATGATATCACTATGATTGATTTTTTCCACCTCATTAAAAATGAGTTCAAGATACCACACTCCAAAAGCATAGCCTTGACGAGTAAAATACACCAACGCTAAAGATTACCTATATAGCATATGTTGGATACGCGTGGATAGTATACTTGCCATGAATTGTATACATTTTACATTCGGAGCAATATTCATTCTTTTCCATTTTTCATAACATGAAGATCAATTATTTTTAGCTCAATTTTTATCCATGGCAAATACACATCATATCCCTTAGATTTATCAGTTATTTTCAACCTACATTCACTTTCCAATATTTCATAAAAGAATCTCCAATTGTGCAAAAATATTCAATACAGGTGGAAGTGAAGGTGTAGGTGTAGAAATCAAGTTATTCAATTCATTAAACATGTCGTGGCTACTTAGGAATTCTAACATGCGCATGTAGTTATAACAATAATATAGTGATTTCTACAAGGATATGAATAACATTCAATAATACTACTTGAATGATACAAAGAGAAAAGATATTCATTAAGCAACCTTTTATTTTTTTTCTTTTTTTCTTTTTCAATTTTTTTATTTTTTATATATAATGAATCAAGCAAACTAGAATCAAGCAAACTAACACACAATTAAAAAATAGTTCAAGCATGCAAAATCTATGAGGGTATGCATTAATTTCAAAGAAAAAGATATACATTCGCGTCGTCATTTGGCTAAGAAGCTTAAATAATGAAAACGTTCAATCCAAAGCTCCTCTCCAAATCTACATCGTACCTATATGGTAGATGCTATGGAATCCAACAAGGTCCGCTCATATTAGCCATTAAAGTTTTAGGAACCCACACTTATTTAAACTTTATTTTCGTGTTCATATACTTACAATAATAAAATGTATGCCTAACATTATCACAAGTAAAGCACTTTGCACACATATTTTTGACAATAGTATGCACATTGTGAATTTTCTTAAATTTTGGCTTTTCAACATTTTTCAGACCAAATCCAAGTCCACGTCTATTATTGCCATATAATTGATTTTCAAGTATGGTATCCAACGAATGTTTACCAATTGAAAATTTCCTTAATGACAATTCTAGACTAGTTACTTTAGATTTCAATAACGCATTTTCGTTCACAATCAAAGTGCATTTACTTATAAAATCTTTCTTTTTTTCTTCTTCCTTCTTTTCAAATTCAACCTTTTTTCTTTTAAGCTCGTTATTTAGCATGCACAATTTTTTATTAAGCTCTTTAATCACATAATATTATTTAGTTTCAAGCTTAATTAAATCTAGTTTAAGCATGCTAATATCATTCATTAGAGAAGGACAAGAAAGACAATTAGCTTTTTCATGCACCCTAGAATTCTCTTTTTTCAACAAAGCAATGGTAGAATCGCATGCAACATTTTTCTTTTTAGTTCTTTGATTTCTAAAATCATGTTGTAAGTGTCTTATTGTATTTCATTGTTGGAATTTCTATAATCTTCTAGGGTTGATTCTAGCTAACTCTACAATTTCCTCTTGCATGACTTTACAAATAATTAAAAGTTCAGCTTCACTACCAGATTTTACCTCATTTTGTTTTGCCATCAAGCAAAGGGAGGTGTGAGCAGTCTTCTCAATCTCATTTTCGCTATCATCGTCCCATGTTATCACTTTGGCTTTTCCTTTCATTTTAGCGACGATATCCTCTCCTTGTGGGCAATCTCTTATAATGTGTCATTTCTTCCTGCATTTAAAACAACGCCTATGCATTCTTACTAGTAATCTTAGAAGGACACGCATCATTTTTATTCTAGAGAGTATTTCTTCCCTTTTGCATTCTCTTTTCATCACTAGAGATGTGAGTGCAAGAGGATTGCTTGCTTCCCTAGGATGTCTCCAAAGTCCTCCATATATCCTGCGCAGAAGAGCAATGTGAGATATGATCAAATATTTTTCTACTCAAACCACAAAATAAAATATTCATTGCTCTAGCATTTATAGCACACACATTTCTATCATTTAGATTTAAATTACTTTCAGGCATAGAATATCCGTTTTCAATAGCATACCAAGTACAACATCAACTGATAATAAATAAGTTTTCATCCTAGCCTTCCAGTATATATAATCATGGCCACTAAATAGAGGGGGACGATCAATAGGCATGCCATGAGCAAAAATAAATTTTGGGGTTTTCATGATAATTCTAGACTAGATCCTCTAATCTGCTCTGATACCACTTGTTGGATCTGGATCTAAGCCTAAGGGGGTGAATAGGCTAATAAAAAATTCACGTGCAACCCACGAGCAATCACACGCAGTTATAGCAGATTCAGAGTAAATAAAAAGAAATCACAGATGCACAGCAGATTTACCCTAGTTCGGTCGATCATCACGACCTATGTCTAGCCCCAGATTACAAATATTATATTAATAGTGTACAAGCACAACCTTAATAGCTAGAGAACCAATGTCTCTACACTCATCGGGCTCAGTACCCCACTCACCGCGTTCAATACTATCAATCCTAATATATGCTCTCTCTTGACGACACCCGTCAAGTTCCTCTTGTCTAGACCACCACAAGACAAGACCCCAAAAGTCACACAAAAAGCGGTAAAGTTTCCCCTACAGAGATCAACACACTTATACACGAATATAAAGAGTAAAAATTTCAGAAATGCTCAGTTCGTGTTTGTGTAGTCATCTCTGTCAATCAGCACGTTGTCAGTTTCAGTCTGACGCAAACGGTGTCTCGATCTGACCCGTGGATCTCAAGATAAGGCTCGATGAACTTGAAGAGCAAACTGGTCTGTGTCTAAAGCAATTCCAGTTCAACTCTCTTCAGAATTGGTGTGTGCACAAAGCAATTCATCAAAATTAGTTGCATGCAAATTCCACGTCAGCAAATCTATTCCTCTCATTCACATCGATGCGTCGAATTTTCATGGAACTCGACTTCGCCCACACCTCAATGGCAAAAGCTATACTCCGACACTAGCTCCTCGATTCCGACTCCGACAACCCTTCTTCGACGGTGGAAGCTCGACTCCGGCGGTGGCAATCAGCAGCAACTCGATCATAACGGCAAGTTGACGTTGACGACGACAATCGATGTCGGCGACAAGTCGAATTCAACGACAGCAATCGTCTCCAGCGGTGACTCGAATCTGACGACGTTGGCATTCTAGACGGAGGCTGCAGAGAGGTGCACGGTGACTAGGGGGAAGTGCTTTAACAGCGACGACAACGAGCGAGTCTTCTCAGCGGCGGCGCTCTTGGACGACAGCGCAGGACATCGGCGCTCTTGGACTTCGAGGATGGTGGGAAGATGGTCTCGTCGATGGCGGTGTCTTCAACGAAGGTCGACGATGGTTCTTAGCACACACAATGACTCGGTTGTCAAGCTCGCTTCGGTGATTGATGGCACAGCTTGCGTGATGATGGCTCCTTCTTCTTGGTTGCTTGAGTTACAACTTGCTCCACAGATGAAGATGGTGAACTCTTTCTTTATGTTGCGGCAAGGAGATTCATGATGGCTTGAGGCTCTTGCAAGGGGCTATAGGCAATGGAGCTTGGAGAAGATGATGATGGCCACAAGGGTAGAAGATACTCAGTTTTGCCTTGGACGCAATGGAGATAATGAAGCACGGAAGCAAGGTGAAGTTTTAACCCTTTTAGCTCTCTGTTGCATGAAGCTTTTTGGAGAACAGAAATCGGCCTCCTTGGTTAATGAATGTGGAAGTGTTTGCGTAGGAGGCTTGCGGCTAGGGTTTACTTTTTGTTTTTTCAGTCGCATGCATTGAGATCTCCTCTGGGATGGTTTTATATAGGTGTAGATGGGAAATATTGTGCACATGTAGAATCCCATTTGAATAGGAAGGGAATCCCACAATAGTAGGATATTGGACGGGAAATAGGATTTGTAATTTGAATTGGATGGCTATGCGATTTGATTGGAATTTGAAATATGAATAGGATCTCATTTAATCACAAAAGATTTGAATGAGATTTCTTTCTTATCCCTTCAACTTTTAACCAAGTCCATATTCAATTTGTTTAGACATTTTATCCATCACTTCGACCAAGTCTCCTTTGGAGAAATTACGAGCGTGCCACTCCTGAAAACACTTAACACACATGTTAAATAGTTCATACACGCTTGTTATCATCAAACACGAAGTTAATGATCATTGTATCCAATATACATTGTATCCAACACGCTCAACCGAGCATAGTAGGAAGAGAATTGCCCCCCTTTTGGCTCGCTAGAGAGGGAGGCCGCTCGGTTGAGCGGGAAAGCCACTCGACCGAGTGGAGTAGGCAGGGAGTTCCAAGGCAAAATGGGGGGTCATCTGCAAAGGGTCGCTCGGTCGAGCGGCCCCTTGCAAATTTCCCCCTCAATACGAGATCACAGCTTGGTCTAGCGTGTGGCATGCTCGACCGAGCGACGTGGAAACTATCCCCTCCTTTTGGTCATTCGTTGCCCTCTTCTTTCCTTCTCTCTTTATTTGTTCCTTCTCTTCTCTCCTTCTTCCTTCTTCTTCTTTGCTTAGCTCCTATGAGTCGTCGAGAGTGGCGACGTTAGCTTCGGCTTCCAATATCTATGTCCATCACCTGTTATCGCTTCGAATCGCGTCGAAACTCTTGAAAATCCACAAAACATCATAAGAATCAAATATATCGTGAAAAGCGCGACAGAATATAAAAATATGAACTTCGGACGATAGAAATGCTATGGAAATGTGCAATGAAAACATAGAAAATATGGATATATCAAAATCCCCCAAGCTTAACTCTTACTCGTCCTCGAGGAAGACGAATAAAAAGCTCGCAGGAGGATAAAAGTAATAAAACGAAAAAGATTGGGATTTATGTCTCGCATTCTTTAGTGTGATTACAGTGATGTGGCAAAATAATTAGAGTGTGTGTTAAGTCCTATATTGATTAAATTAAAAGAGAATTTGGTTAAATATGTTAAGACTCATGACTCAAATAAGATTAATCAGTTTAAGCCAATATTAGTTTCAAGTATATTAATCACATCATCCATCTCAGTGGATGGGCCTAGACCTTTTTGATGGGCGTACCCCATCATACAGATAATTATAAAAGACAATTACATAATGTTAATCTTGGAGTTTGAAATAAGAGAAGGGAATGCGAGTGCAAAAAAACTTGGACACGCTGAACACACGACAAAGAAAAAATTGTCAGTGTTATGAAGAGGACCCATTGGGCCTATTGTGTATTCACCCACATGAGTAACCAATATGAATACTGGTGTGCTTGGTTGGTGCTTGCTTTGGGTTGTGCCACATAATGCCAAAGGGGAAGATTGTTAGGGTTGAATTTCTGCTGATATTTGTTGGCATTAGTGGCACTATAGATGGAGAGTTCTGTTTGAGGAATCAGAAGTGTTTTTGAGCAGATTGAGCAGTAATGTTGAACATAATGTCGTTGAACAAAATGTTCAACATTCGGGATCTGGATTTCTGGTTCGTATGCAGAAACACTGCTTTGGTTTCAGATCTGATTTGCTGCCTAAAATGACGGGGATTCTGAATTGATTGTGGAATATCTGCTTGAGAGATTTTTGGAAAGCCCTTCCTAAATCTGTTGCTAAATTGAAGGCATGTTGGGTTGAAATAGAAAGAGAATATCACGCAGATTTGTTGGTTGGAAAGATTGATTGATGCAGATCTTTTATTGTTGCTATTTCCAGAAGATTTAAAAGAATCATTTCCTATCTTGGCTCAGTTAATTGTGGGTGAGCTGGAGATATATTTGGAAGCTATTATCTCTCGTTATTATTGTTGATTCGGTTGGAAAGAATCTCGCTCGGTTGGAAAGAATCATTATTGTTGCAATTGAAGATCTGTTGGAGATAAAATTGGAAGTTGCTATCTCTCGGGTTTTGTTATTGAATTTGTTAGAGAGATTTTCACCCGCAAATATTGGTTGGAAGATCTTGATGAAGATATTGTGGAACCACTTGCCCGAAGTGATTCCTTAATTTGTGGGCTGCCGATTCTGCACGGGATTTAGCGAGCGTCCTTCCTTATCTACTCCGTGATTGAGGGGGAGCGAAGAATTGAACGGGTTGCGTTTTTGCGGCAAGGCATGGCTTTTGCAAAAGACGATTGAAGAACTCCAGGAGGAGGCCGACGGCTATGCACGTAGGATCAAGGGAGTTGATCTAGTCGGTTGTGCAAGGGGAGCTTGCGGGCAAGGGGAGCTTGCCGAGAATACTCAATGGGTTGGAAGAGACCACCCATCACGGTTTGTATTGAGGGGGAGGTTGTTCCTCCTAATAGAATCGCGATAATTAGTGATTGTACTCATTGATTATTTTAGTGGAGTATTCTGATTTTCTGGTCGTGGCCCCGCAGATGTAGGTGTGCGCATCGAACTGCGTTACCAAGTTTCTTGTGACACAAGAAACCAAGTTCAGTACTTAAGCACGACAAATAAAACACAAAGATAAAACATAAACACGAAGGTGACACAAGAAACTTGGTAACGCAGTTCGGTGTGCACACCTACATCTGCGGGGCCACGCCCAGAAAATCAGAATACTCCACTAAAATAATCAATGAGTACAATCACTAATTATCGCGATTCTATTAGGAGGAACAACCTCCCCCTCAATACAAACTGTGATGGGTGGTCTCTACCAACCCATGGAGTATTCTCGGCAAGCTCCCCTTGCCCGCAAGCTCCCCTTGCACAACCGACTAGATCAACTCCCTTGATCCTACGTGCGTAGCCGTCGGCCTCCTCCCGGAGTTCTTCAATCGTCTTTTGCAAAAGCCATGCCTTGCCGCAAAACCGCACACCCGTTCAATTCTTCGCTCCCCCTCAATCACGGAGTAGATAAGGAAGGACGCTCACTAAATCCCGTGCAGAATCGGCAGCCCACAAATTAAGGAATCACTTCGGGCAAGTGGTTCCACAATATCTTCATCAAGATCTTCCAACCAATATTTGCGGACGAAAATCTCTCTAACAAATTCAATAACAAAACCCGAGAGATAGCAACTTCCAATTTTATCTCCAACAGATCTTCAATTGCAACAATAATGATTCTTTCCAACCGAGCGAGATTCTTTCCAACCGAATCAACAATAATAACGAGAGATAATAGCTTCCAAATATATCTCCAGCTCACCCACAATTAACTGAGCCAAGATAGGAAATGATTCTTTCAAATCTTCTAGAAATAGCAACAATAAAAGATCTGCAGCAATCAATCTTTCCAACCAACAAATCTGCGTGATATTCTCTTTCTATTTCAACCCAACATGCCTTCAATTTAGCAACAGATTTAGGAAGGGCTTTCCAAAAATCTCTCAAGCAGATATTCCACAATCAATTCAGAATCCCCGTCATTTTAGGCAGCAAATCAGATCTGAAACCAAAGCAGTGTTTCTGCATACGAACCAGAAATCCAGATCCTGAATGTTGAACATTTTGTTGAACGACATTATGTTCAACATTACTGCTCAATCTGCTCAAAAACACTTCTGATTCCTCAAACAGAACTCTCCATCTATAGTGCCACTAATGCCAACAAATATCAGCAGAAATTCAACCCTAACAAATACTATATAAAGAAGGCTAGTGGTTTCCTAGCCTCAACCTTCTCCAAACCTGTTTCTCCTTCACAACACGTTATCAGCACGATCACACTCGATGGAAGAAGCGACAGGTCGTGAGAAGAAGGCGCCCGGCGGAAGATCCGTCAAATATTTTTCGCGACGCAAAACTTCGCGAGACGATGCAGAGATTCTTTTCGGGCATCCCTCATCAAACTTCGCTAGATCTGGTGGTCAGATTTAGTGGGTAAGCCTAAAAGTTTTTCTATATCTGATAACATATTAAAAGTTCAATTTTTTTATGTGATCTAGAATAAAACAGATGATTGTTTACGCATGGATCTAACTTATTAGATCAAAAACTTAATTGTTTATATGCAAAACTGATTAAAAATTTAATTTTTATGTAATCTATCTGTTATTTGGTAGATTTTATTAGATCACTTTGTGCAAAATCTTGTTCATGATGCCCCATAATTTAAAAATCAAAATCTGACAAACCCATGAACGGCCTGAAGCCGATAGCCCCTTACTGCCAAAGATCCGACAGATCCTGCATAAAATCCAGCCAAAATTCTGGCAGAAAAGACCAAATCCGGCAGAAAAAAGGCTGTCGCGCTTCCGGGCGCGGTGGTGGAAACTGCCGCGCCCAGAAGGCGTGGCCACCACACGCGCCTCCGGGCGCGACAGGGGCCGCGCCCGGCAGGGACCAGTCGCGTCGGCCAGCCGTGCCCAGCCGGCGCTACGGGAGGCCGCGCCTAGTGGCACGGCCGGCGGCTGGGGAGGGCCAGCCGCCAGTGGCGGCTGCCCCCTCCCCAAACCTTAACCCAAAATTAGGGTTAGGGTTAGGGGAAGCCCATTTTGGGCTGTTGGGCTAAAAGCCCAACTAAAAAATAAAAAATAAAAATAAATAAAATAAATCTGAAATTAAAATTGTTTGGGCCAGAAGCCCAAACAAAACTAATTCTCAGAATTTTACACACATGGGCCTTTTCCTTGGGACAGCAGCCCAATAAGAAAAAAATCAGATTAGTTGATTAATATTATGTTAGAACCCCCTAATGGGCCTGAAGCCCCCCAAATAAATACTAATGTATTAATATTAAAATTGTTTTCCTCTTTTTCTTGATGGCCTGAAGCCCGCACCGAAATATAATTAAAATTAATTTTAACTTGTTTAGTGGGCTTAGCCCATAGATTTTCTTGAAAATCAATAAACAAGTATCCTAACGGGCCTGAAGCCCACAGACATAAATTGATTTATTTTCCTCTTATTTTGTTGGGTCTACAGCCCACAAAAAGTGTAAAAATATACATAAATAAAGAGGAAACATGCTTGACAGGCCCGAATCCCACTGGCCTAATATTATTTTAATTAATTTCTGAAATCTTTATATAATATATATTTTTAATATATATTAAATTCAGAAATTACCGAATAAATCCCAGAAAAATCCAAAAAAAAATCCTAAAAATTTAGAAAATATTCTGGAAAATTCCTGAAACATCAAGAAAGTAATTGGGGGAGGGGTTACAATAAATATTAATATTTTGGGGGATAAAATGTTATTTTTCATTAACGATGAATAACATGTAGTTCAGTTTAAATTTTTCTGAACATAATCTAATTGACACGTCACATACCGCGGACGGCCAGAAGCCTCCGCCGCCGCTACGTACCCATAAAAATTTCTTTTTTTGGGGGGTTAAATTCCCATGAAATTTTTGGGTATGCGTCATAAAATTCAAGACATCTTATGAACAACTAGATTACTGCACAATTGATTTAATATTTTGTTTGCATGTTAAAACTTAGTCTATTTTCATATATAACTGTTTTTCATGTTAATACTCATACTAAGATTAGATATTATGGCACAAACAGATTAAATAATATTTCAATAAGTTTAAATATCATACCTTTGTTGAAAATTGAACCTGAAGTTCAAATCATATTAAATGCCAAAACAAAACAAATACGATGGATTATGAGAACATTATAATTGCTATCTTTATAAATGATGCACACTTCACGGTAAATAGATCTATAAGATCTATGACCTATTTAATCCAATATTGACACCAGAAGTTTTCCATAATACTGCTAAACTCTTTAAAAGAGTACTCTCCTTTATTTTTACAAGGAAAGATTTTTTATTCTAGCCTTGAATATAAGCATACGCCTGAAGTCATGGCTTAATAAATAAGTGAGAAATATATTACGCACCCACATATTTGTTCCCTTTGAGCATGATTAACTATCCGCATAAAATTTGAACGACTCAAGAAAATGGCCTGAAGTCATACTCGAGCATTCAAATAGACTTTTAAAAGTCTCTAATTAATTAGAAAAGTGAAAGTAAAAAATAATTTACTCAAACCCCTACTTATGTCTTCTTAGTAAGACTAATTTTCATTGTCCTTTATAAGTAAGGAAAATTGAAATCAGAGGAAGTTCAGGATCAAATATGACCTGAAATAAAAATAAGGGAAAATATTACATACCTCGATATGAAGTAGGAAATGGCAAACTAAGATCAGAACCACAAGCTCTGATAAGTACTCATAATGCTTTTGCAATATGAAAAGTAATTAGTTTATGCCATTGAAATATATATACATTGCTAGTCTAAACCGACGAAAGCTGACCTACTTATTGTATAATTAGCCACTCCTAGAGGACAAATAAATTTTATAAACACAATTTTTAATCTGTTGCCATAACATTTTCTTAGTGAGTTTAAGTGTTTATATATACTTTTATAAAAAAAGTATTTTACAGTACAAGTCATTTAGAAAACCTTTTGTGTGACTTCTGTTTTAAAATTCAGGACTTTTTAAGCCTGAATACTCTTAAAAGAGGATGTCTATTACTCTCAAATAAATAAAGCTTGAAGCTTTGTCCCAGAATAAATTCAAAAGGAGGAAAAATTGGAACACCTGAAGTGTCCAAAATCGTCCAAGTCTTAACTTAGGAACGATAAAACATGCTGCCCAGGATTGATGTTTGTTTAAACAAATCCTATATATCTGAAGAAAACAATGTTTATTCAGATGGGTGCATTTTCTTTATCCCATATAAATGGACAAAAAATATTATGAAATCATTTCCACTTCATGTGGACATTGACCCTCATAACATCCTCAAAAATAAATTAGATGATATATTTATTATCATCATTAAAAATAATGAAGACCTTTAGGTCTCTTGAGAGTATTTAAAGGATATAAATAGGCTTTGTCCACTCCCTTAATAGGACTGATGATGTACATTTAGTGTACTCATCAATAAATCCTCTAAAAATGGTCATTATCCAACCACTTTTTTAAAAAAAATGGTGGTAACATTGGATAAAAATGGGAAATCATAAATAATTAGCAACAGTGGTTGCGTACACTCAGCTAAACACACCATTAGAACCTTTTTATATGAGCCTGATCAACTCCATATAAACATTTTCTAAGAATGGGTTTAGAGCACATCTTAAAGATGGTACGTCCGCAACGTTGTGTCTATGTCCTTGAAGCAACACTACATAAACCGTCATGATGCCATAAAGTGAACACATTCATCAGGACTAACCACCTTTGATGAATATATTCCGAGATCTCGTATGAGTAAGGCATTAGCACACATCTTATAGATTGCATGTTGATGGTAATGAGGATCCTGAAGATCTTTCAATTCCCTATTTGGTTCAAATCATCTACAAGCCTGAAGCCTAAATTGACCATTTAAAAAGTAAATACATATGATCTGATTATAATCAGACTGACAATTTAAATATTATCAAACTTTCACATCCCTGCTGCAAATAATCCAGCTAGGATTGACATAGATGCAATCCACTAGCAGCAGAAGTGGATGTCCTTAAGAGATGAGATGACATACTACTAGGCTCCAAAGAGAGAAATCTACTCCTGGAGACCGAAAAAGCAATACCACCACCGGAAAGTGAGCTCAAATCCAGAACCTTATTGCAACCTGGTTGCTAAGGACCCATTCTGGATCTATCCATATCCTGTCCCAGAACCTTCACTTCTTCAACGCGTCATGAAGGGGATACTTCTGGGAGAAATCAAATGATTATAGTACGTACGTGGTGAGTTTTGGGCAAGAAAGAACACATTTTGTCGACAAAATCTCGCAAATTTCATTTTGCCAGTTAAATATAAAATATCGTTTTCCACAACTCTGCTTTGCCTGAAGCAAACATAGAGATTTGGCCAAATTATAATAATGTGGAATGAGGCAATAATAAGGTGAGCTCGACTCACTTATGAAATATGGGGTGTATAGACCTGAAGTCATGATATCAAAAATGATATCAAATCCTGTAAGATAACTGAGTATTGTAGGAGAATTATAATAAAATCATTAGCTATGAAAATTTTAATTTGCTATAGCTTTAGAGGTATAAATCGCTCAAACCAGGAAGTAATCAAGTAAGATGAGCTGAACTCACTTACAAGATGAATCTGATGCATCGACTGGTTTATGTCAAGGCGTAACCCAACGAATGGCAAAAAGAGGGAATTTTTTATTGATGTTGCTATTGGATGTGACAGCATTACCTATATAAAAGTCCTTCAACTGCATGTATAAAATTTTTTCTTTACTTTTCTTTTTTTTTTGGGACATATATTAAAAATATGATTAAAGGAAAGACAACCTAGACAGAGATCCTTAAAGGACTCATACTAAAAGGTTGTTGTTTGCACCTCTTAAAAACAGTATTATTTTGAAGAGAGCGAATTAAAAGAATTGAGATTATTTTAATAACTCAAAATATTATCGGATCTCCTGAAGAGAAAATACCGAAATATCTGTTAAAGCCTATCTATCAAATATGATATGATATAATATGAAAGTCCTAGCTAGGCATAAATTCTTGGCTTATAGAATACATCATCCTTAAGATGTACTATCATCATAAAGATGAACTATTATTAATCATCCCGAAGATGAAAACTTCATACAACAGTCGTTGATGAAGAAACATGAAAATCATTCTCCACTAAATACACCTATTTGGTCGTATGGATACACATTAAAAGACCTCTTTCCGTTAGCTGGAATAGGGGAAGAATATACAATGTCCAGAAGTATCTTAAGTGTCTTTGAAACACTCTTTTACATGGCCAACTGCATACGTCTCCTTTGAACGTTAGCAGTATAGCTATTAGCCAAGTACAGTGCAGCACCTGCAGCGCACCACTGGACCAGAGATATGTAGCTTCTACGCTATCTCCAATGGTCGCGGAAAAATCCTCCAAGTTAAATGTATTTGCATATACAGGTTACAGATCATCGCGATGAATAGCATAAAAGGGACGTCCACCTCCTGAATATCTACACAGAATCCTCCCAAGTCTACATCCTCCTACCATCCCGAGAAGCTCATCATCCAAGAAGCAGTCCAAGATTATACAAAGCCAGGTCCTGAAGTATCTCGCAGACAATGACGATTGAGACTTGGAGCTATCTACCAAGTTTGCAGCGCTCCTTTTATTTTCAGCTACTGCTTTATATGAGTGAAACTTGTATAGATGAGTGATGTTTGTACTTTACATTTGCTTTCGAAACGTTGTAGATGAGATGGATGTATAGAAGCATAGGAGATAAATGTATAGATATATAGGATATCTGCAAGCCTGAAGCTTGATCAGATAAGGGAGAGTCAACTGTAGAGTTGTACTCTTTTTTCTTGGCTAGTGATTTTTCCCACAGGGTTTTCCATAGTCAAGGTTTTAACGAGGCAACCACATTGACTCTGGATCCAACAGTGTCCACCCCTTGACACATCCCCAAATCAGGAGAAGTTATGGAGTGCTGTACTCTTTTCCCTTCGCTATTGGTTTTTCCCCACAAGGTTTTCTATAGCTAAGGGTTTTTAACGAGGCAGTCATTCCTAACTTGGATCTAGAAGTGTCTACCCTTTAAGATACTCATTAGTACTAATGAATCATTCAGTATTCATAAGTCGAGTATACCACGTTGGTTGGATAAGGAGAAGTGTTATGAATAGGACCCATTGGGCCTATTGGGTATCCACCTACATGAGTAACCAATATGAATACTATATAAAGGAGGCTAGGGGTTTCCTTGCCTCAACCTTCTCCAAACCTATTTCTCCTTCACAACAGTCAAAAAATTTTCATAGTGGAATTAGAAGGAGAGTAATGTTTTGGATTTTTTCCAAAATTGCCCAATAATTAATTTTCTATATGTAAAGTTTAAAAGAAAATCCTTCGAAATTCCATCAATATCAACATTATTATAATACTTTTTTGGCATATTACAAATTGTTGCTTATTATAATACTTATTATTATTATTATTATTATTATTATTATTATGCCCGAAAGTAACATTATAAATGATACATGAGAACCCAACAACATATTCCTCATTTCTGCATCTTTAGGTTTAGGTCTAATATATTGAACGCGAACCCGTATTAGATCCTGCCTAGAAAAGTCTTTATCAAATCCAACGATTCGATAGCCGACCTGATAACCTGATAAGTATCTCAAAATAGAATAGTGTGTATGAAAAGAAAGCTTATTATGAGAGTTTTCATTATAATGTAGTAGATGAAGTTATAGAAACCCCTGATAAAGAAGTATATATTTCAATTTGAACTCGAGCTGAATCCGAATTTTTAACAGGTTTGGGGTTTGAATCTTAGGGCATGTTCTTTTGTAGGAAAGTATAAATTGGGAAAGTTGAGAAGTGTGGAATCTGATGAGAGCGAAATTTGGTGTAATGTGTTCTTTTGTTGAAAAGTGGGGTTGGATTGCGAAGTTGGAAAGTTGAGGTGGGGCCCACTTCGTGTTCTGTTGGTTGAAAAAAGTTGGATGAAGAAAGTGGTATGGGGCCCACTCAAATTTAAATTATTACTTTTAAAACTAAAATAATTAATAAAAAATAAACTAATTAATTATTAAACTAACCAAATTATTTAAAACTAAATTATTTGATTAAAACTAAACTAATTAATTAACTGATTAATTAACTAAACAATTAAATATTAACTAAAACCTAATTAATTAACCGAAACATATTTAATTAATAACTAAACTATTAAATAACTTATTTATTATTCTAATTAATAAACTATTTAATTAATTGGATGTGCTAACTAATTAAGTCAATATGTATGTAACAAAGATTCCTATCAAATTGACGAGATTTCTGTTGCTTGCTCTTTGAACAAATTTATAATAAAAAAAATTGAACGTGGCCTTCCGATTGGTTCGATGGACCCCGCGAGCCATGCAATCCTATGTAATCCGCGCGATTCACGTGGATTGCAAAATTTGCTGAGGATTCTCAAAATCCCCTCCACGTCAGCATATAATCCTAATTCCCAAAGTGAGCAAAAGAACACGATTGAAAAAAGTTAGCCAGGTGATACGACTATTTTGGAGAAGCCCAAGAAGCAGAGACCCGAGGCCCGGCCATGAACGGGAAGCCCACGAACAAGATTGGGCCCGCCTGACGAGGCCCACGGATAGAACTCGAAGCCGGACCAGTCTGCCCCCGAGGATCCACGATCAGCTCGTGCTCCTCAGAAATAGCAGTTCCCTTGAACCAGCGACCCCTTAATGACCATTAAGAGGCCCATTAATAAACGCCTCCCCATGATGCACGTCGGTGCGGGGAAGGAGGCGGATCGCGGGGGCATGAAAGGAGGCGGACGGAGTGAAAATCTAACATGTATGGATCAATACACTAGAGGGGGTAAATAGTGTATATAATAAAAATTGTTGCAAATAAAACGTTACTAATATTTGCAAAGATGGAACAGAAATAAATGACAAGTGCTAAAAATTAAACCAATCGCAAACACAGAGATTTATCCTGGTTCAGATCCTGTTGATCCTACTCCAGTCCTCTACTCCCCGTAGAGATTTTCAATCCACTATAATCACTTGCCCCGCAAGCACAAACTTACAAAAATGGCGACACTCCCCGTGTCCCAAACTTTGTACAATCTCTAAACAGAGATTCAAACCCGTTAAAGAAATAGAAAAACACCTATAGCCTTGGTATAAATTTCAGAGAATGAATTCAAGGATGGTGTTAAAAAGATGAACTTCAAGATGTATAAGATATGCAATGAAGAACAATACTTGAAGTTCTCTGGTTCATAAAAGAAGAGAGAGATCTATCGATTTCTTCTTGCAATTATGAACACAAACAACTTTCCAAAATGATGTTGAAAATCCAAGTTCTTCCGTTCTTAAATGAAGAAGGAAATCTAATGATTTCTTCTTACAAATAAGAAAAGAACAACTAATGGATGAATTGCTTAAGAAAATTAATGACTTGCTTTCAACAAAATCAGAATTTTAGAGAAGGAAAGTGTGTGGAAAATGAGAAGGGGTACCCCTCCTTTTATAGTTTTTAGAAACGGTTATGAACGGCTCTAAAAGAGACATTGCACAACGTTCAGAAACTGTAAGGAACGTTGGAGAACGATCAGACACTGTTCTAAAAAATTTCAGTCCAAAAAACGGCTTGGCAGGCTAGAAAAATTTGTAGCCTGCTAATTTTGAAACGGTAACAAACGGTAACAAAATTTTGGTGACGTGGACTAGACAACGGATAGATCCTTGTCTGAAAGTATCAAGTCAAAATATAGTTGTTTTAGTAGGCTAGGAAAAATCCTAGTAGGCTAATTCTGAAAAATAGGAATTTTGACTTAGGGTCAAATGGGTTAGGAGATGATGTAGATTTGAGCTTTAGGGATATATGATATGATATAACCAAGACCCTGAAGCTATCTAAAAAGTAAAAATTACATTATTCCGTAGATACGTGTTTCACACGTAATGTTGAGTAGTAAGGCTGTTTTTGCAGAGGATCCTTATACTTTGATCATATGCGTGATGTGAAATGAATTATTGTTGTAGCTGCACATCTGCATAGATAAAGTTAGTTACATGAAATATATTGATTTGTCACATCAAAACCTTATGGAAGAGATGATGAAAATACTAAGTTCCAACATTCTCCCCCTTTTTGATGATGACAAATAATGAAGTATAAAATGTGCGTTAACAAGTGTTAATAAGTTTTAATGAGTTTATTAACATGATGTGATGTTACTGATGTTACTCCCCCTGAATATATGAATATAGACTCCCCCTGAATATATGTGCATTTCTCCCCTTTGTCATCCACAAAAAGTGGAAAAGAAAAATTGGTAGGCTATGATTTTGTGTAGCAGGCCAAATGAGAAAAATAAGGCAATGTGAAAAAATAACAGAGACGGAGTATTAATAAGAACACATAAGTAACAAAAGAAACTTATATTCATGAAACAACGAACATAGAGTCGGAGTACACCAAATAACCATAATACATTAACAAAACATACAGAAACTGCCAAGTACAGAAACAGCGAGGATACACCCATAAGTAAAGTAACCAACATAGAACCAGACGAGATAACACAGTCAACATACTAAATAACCCAGTCAACATAGAACCAGACTAGATATCCGACAAGAACCATAGTGAAATAAGGCAAACCAGTAACCATGGAAACCAACCAAACAAAACAAGATGAGGCAAAGTCACAAGTGATGGAAAGCAACCAAGAAGAGCCGAAATGCAAAGGAAGCAACAAGTCAGGCAGGGATATGATGCGATAAAACGAAACAGAGAACCAAAGAGCAATAGCATGCGAGAGCAAGGGAGTCAAGGATGATAGGATGACGAGTCAGGGGATGAACGTCGGGTGCGGGTGCGATGGATAGGGAGGATATTTTCGGATTCCAGGGAAGAACGGAGGGAGGACTGTTCGACCTGAATCTGTTCAAGTACTTCAGAGGGATGGCGGAGAATTTGGTCATAATTACTCATTTGTATCTGGATACCAGTGAAGCCCTCGGTGACCTGGGTAGAGAGACGATGAAGGAGTACGGCATTGGTCTCGCGCGATGGAGAGACGCCGTCCTTGGAAGCTAGGACCTTTTTACCGCATCGGGATCGGGAAGAGCCTGGGAAAGAGGCTTGGCCACGAGATTGAGAAGTCGGTGCAGGAGGGAGGGAAGAGTCATCATCGGATTCAGCGTGGTCGTCGTCATTGTCGGAGGAGGTAGAGTCACCATCGGGAAGGCCCATGTTGTGGATAATAGCTTCAGCAATATGGACATCATGTTGCAGCAACAGTTCACCGTCCGTAGGAACACCAAATGCCCAAAGAATTAACGTGATGAGACTGGGCAAGTAAAAGTGAGTGGAAACAGGTTTCATGAGGGTACGAAGAAGCAAATGGCCCCAATGAATGGGAAAACCGGCCATAATGGCATATAAGCAATGCCGGTGGGCGTTACTAAGGTAGTTCATGGAGCCGGCCTTGGGCATCAAGTTGTGAATGATGATCTTATGAATGAGATGAGCCTCGGGACGAAGCTTGGCTGTAGACATATGGGGTGTATATTTTGGGGCGAGTCTGGCAAGGACAACGGGATCGTCCATGGCGAAGGAAAGTAAGCCAAGGAAATCCGGAGATTGATTGATAATGGCTGCAAGTTTGTTGCTAGTGACCGTAAAAGAGACTCCCCGAACCATAGTGGTGAAATATTTCTGACCGCGGTGAATGGAAGACTCGAGATTGGCATAAAACTCTCTGACAAGAGTGGGATAATAGGGTACTTTGTTCGCGAAGGACCAAAGCTGATGAAGGCTGACCACCGCTAAGATCTGCTTGACATGCATCATGGTGGGCGTTCCATAGTCTAGGTAGCGCTCAGGATGAAATCGGGTAGCTTCGAAGGCAAGATAACGATCTTTGGCTGCCTGCGAATGAAAGCGGTCGGTGGTGGAAGAGGGTGGAGGTTCGGCCATGGTGGATTGGAGAGAAGAAAAACTAGAGAAGGAAGAAACTTAAACAGAGAATGGGAAAAAGAAAAGAGAAGTTGAAAGAAATAAATAGAAGGAAGGAAAGACTGATCGGTTGCCATGAAAGAAGTGGGAGCGGTTGTTAAAACTGAAGAAGTTAAAACAATTGAAAAATTACAAAAGACAGAAACTGAACAGACGGGAAGAGGAAGAGTAGGCGGCGGTTGCACTAATCGCTGACCCGTTGGTTTCAAAAAAGACCCGTTGGATATAAAACCGGATATAAAAAATAATTTAAGAAGAATAAACATTTAAGAGGTTACCTAGAAGTCTTAAAAATAAAGATTTAAAAAATATAGTAGAGAGTCCCTAGGTGCATTGGGAAGGAGGGAGAGTAATACATGTCAGGCCGAAATAAATACATGTCAGGGTTGTAACAAAAATATTAAATAATGGCTATAATGGAATGAAATAATGATGAGTTCCCCATGTCAAGCCATAATAATGAAAGGAGAATACAAGTAGCAGGCCGAATTGATAGGGAGAGGACGGGTTGGTGGCTTGGAACAAGTTACAAGAAAAGAAATTAAATGTTGAGCTGTCAGTCAAAGGAAATAAAATAATGAAGAGTGTTTATTTAAAAAATTAATGAAAGCAACCACTAAGAAACAGAACGGGTGGTGCATTTTTTAATAGAGATAAAAACTTGTGTTGTCAGAAAATCATTCTAATAGAAGAAAGAGATAGGCAAAATCCTTTGTCAGAATGCAAACCCAAAAAAAATAACTGTAAGTGCATATTCCAAGACAAGGAGAGTTTTTTAAAAAAAATATTGTTGACTTGTGCAAAGAAACAGAACGAGTAAGGGAAGTGACATGTCCCTAAAAAAATGAAGGCAAGGGACGGTTGGTGGTCTTCATAAATGTAGAGGACCAATGTAGAATTAAGAAAATAAATAGAGGGAACTGTAGAAGTTGTCAGTTCCAAAACAATGCAATATTTTTTCAATGTTAGAAGAAAACAAAGAAGAACATGTAGTGTTCATAAAGGTCAGAATCTGTAGGGTTCTTGTGAAGTCTTACTTCAAGTCAACATGAAGTACAGTTTTTGGAAGAAGTGAATGCAAGTGGAAAGTTCTAAGACGAAAACGAATGTCAGTGCTTTGTCCAACGTGAAAAGCATAGGATATTGGGAAAGACAAATGAGAAGTATCCATGTGGCAGGAGAGAGATCAAAAGATCAACAGTAAGCAAAGATAGAGACAAAGTGGAAGAAAACGGGTAAGAATTTGGATACGTGATTTTTTTTATAATTAATATTTAAAAATATAGGAGAAGTGTAAAAAATCCAAAAAAACCAGGGGTCAAATTAGGCATAATACGGAGAAGATAGAAGTAATTTTTAAAATTGGCATGCTACAAAATTTTGTAGCATGCTAAGAATAAATAGGAATCAGAAAATTATAGAAAAATTCATAAAAATCAAAAATACATATACATTTTTATAAATCAAATTCTGATTCACTAATAATGCCCAGATTTCTTCTAAGCTTAATGAAAGATTCCTCCTTCAAAGGCTTAGTTAAAATATCGGCAACTTGATGTCAGTTGAAATAAATTTCAAAATAATATCTCCTTTCTGCACATGATCATCCAAAAAATGATGACGTACATCAATATGTTTTGTACGTGAATGATGCACAGGATTTTTAGATAAATTAATAGCATTGGTATTATCACACATAATAGGGCATGCGGAACAATTAATACCATAGTCTGAAATAGTTTGTTTCATCCATAAAATTTGAGCACATGCTAAACCAGCGGCAATATATTCTGCCTCGGTTGTAGATAATGAAACAGAGTTTTGCTTTTTGCTAAACCAAGAGACTAAAGCATGTCCTAAAAAGTGACATGTACCACTAGTACTTTTACGGTCTGATTTGCAACCAGCAAAATCTGCATCACTGTATGATAATAAATCAAATGTGTTTGTTTTAGGATAAAATAAACCAAAATCAGAAGTATACTTGACATATCTAATAATCCGTTTTACGGCAGTTAAGTGTGAAACTTTAGGATCTGCCTGAAATCGTGCACATAAACATACTGAAAACATAATGTCTGGTCTACTAGCAGTTAAATAAAGTAAGGAGCCAATCATACCTCTATAAAGACGTTGATCAACACTCTTACCATTTAAATCTTTGTCGAGAGAAGTAGATGTACTCATTGGAGTATGTTTTTCTGCAGAACTTTCTAATCCAAAGCGCTTGATGAGTTCTTTAGAATACTTGCTTTGGTGGATGAATATACCTTCCTTCATTTGTTTGATTTGAAGACCGAGGAAGTAATTGAGTTCACCCATGTGACTCATCTCAAATTCTTTCTGCATAACCTTAGAAAAATATTGACAAAGAGATTTGTTTAGTAGAACCAAAAATAATATCATCAACATATATTTGAATAATGATAATGTCAGATTTTATATTTTTAATAAATAAAGTAGAATCTATTTTACCGATTGAATATCTTGAATTTAAAAGATAACTTTTAAGTCTTTCATACCAAGCACGAGGTGCTTGTTTGAGACCATATAAAGCCTTTTTCAATTTGAAAACATGATTTTCAAAATTTTCATGTATAAAACCAGGAGGTTGTTCTACATAGACTTCTTCTTTAAGAAAACCATTTAAAAAGCACTTTTCACATCCATTTGAAAAAGTTTAAAATCTTTAAGACATGTGAATGATAATAACATCCTAATAGATTCAAGAGTGCAACTGGTGCATAGGTTTCATCATAATCAATACCTTCTTCTTGATTATAACCTTGTGCAACCAATTGTGCCTTGTTTCTAATTACCTGACCAGATTCATCCAATTTATTTTTGAATACCCACTTGGTACCAATAATTGAATGATCTGATGGTCTGGGAACTAATTCCCAAACATCATTTCGTTGAAATTGGTTGAGTTCTTCCTGCATAGCCATTATCCATGAACTGTCTTCACATGCATCTTTGATGTTCTTTGGTTCAATGGTTGAAAGAAATGCATAATGTGCCATTTGCTCTATTATGCATAATGTGCCATTTGCTCTATTTGGCGACGAGTTCTAACTCCATCTGTAATATCTCCAATGATTAATTCTGATGGATGATTTGGAATTTCTGCAAATGCCTTAGGAAGATCTGTATTATCTGAAATAGACTCAGCAGAATGTTTAGTAGCATCAAGTTTCATATTATCTAAAGGATTAGAAAGAGGTAATATATTCTCTTCATCATCAATGATGGGAGAATTAGATAAGGGATTCTCATCAAATGAGACATGAAGTGATTCTTCAACTGTTGAAGTTCTTTTGTTATATACTCTGTAGGCTTTGCTACGTGTTGAGTATCCAACAAAAATACCTTCATCAGATTTAGAATCAAATTTGTCAAGTGCATCTTTAGTATTAAGAATGAAACATTTACATCCAAACACTTTAAAATATGATACACGAGGAATGCGATTAAAAAATAATTCAAAACAAGTTATATTAAGTAATGGCCTAATAAGAATTTTATTCATAATGTAACAAGCAGTTGCGACAGCTTCTGCCCAAAAATATTTTGGTAGATTACTATCACAAAGCATTGTTCTTGCACATTCTTGTAAAGTTCTATTTTTCCTTTCTACTACTTCATTCTGAGGAGGAGCACGAGGAAAAAAAAAATTGTGAGTAATGCCATTTTCATTACAAAACTTGGTAAAAGATTCATTTTCAAATTCTTCCCCATGATCACTACGAATAGTGATAATGTTAGAGGATTTGATCTTTTGTATCTTTTTACAAAATACTGAAAATTCTTCAAAAGCATCATTCTTGTTTTGCAAAAATATAACCCAAGTGTATCTAGAATAATCATCAACAATGACAAATGCATATCTACTTTTATTCAAAGAAGCTACTCTTGAAGGACCAAACAAATCTAGGTGTAGGAGTTCTAATGGTCTCTTTGCTGAGATAACGTCCTTTGATTTAAAAGAAGATTTGTGCATTTTTCCTTGTTGACAAGCATCACAGAAATGTTTGTTTTTGAAAGAAATATTTGGTATTCCATTAACTAACTTGTGTTTTGAAATACGTGCTAGGTTTTTGAAATTAGTGTGTCCAAAACGTTTATGCCATAAAAGAGTATTATCTGATGTAATCATTAAACAATGATTATGAGTGGTAACAGACATGCATAAGATATATATGTTATTCTTACGCTTACCACGGAATAAGATAGATGACATATCAGAATCATAAATGATGCAATCATTTTGTTCAAATACTATTTTGTAATTTTTATCACATAATTGACTAATTGAAAGTAAGTTGTGTTTCAAACCGTCAACCAGGTGAACATTCTCAATGATAGGCTGATTTGTATTACCAACTGTTCCAGTGCCTATGATTTTTCCTTTCTTGTTGTCACCAAAAGTAAATGTGCTTATATTTAATGCTTGAAAGCAAGTTGACATTTCCTGTCATATGTTTTGAACATCCACTGTCCAAAATCCATCTTTCTTTCTTAGGTGCCTGAAAGATAAAACATTAAACATTGGTACCCTTTGTTTGAGGGTCCTTGGGATTAGATTTTAGGAAGCCAAACCCAAGTGGAATTTGGCTTTCTAATGTAATTACTAGAATCAACAATAGAATGTATAAAATGAGAAATATAACTATTTCTATCATTTAAACATGAATCCTTAGGAACCCATATACTAATTGTAGTAGGTTTCCTAGGAAATGTTTTTGAAATGTTAGTTACATTTCTTTGTGAGGAAATGAATGCGTGATTCTTCTTTTGTGTTTTAACAAAAGTTGTTTTTCCACAAGAGGAAGAAGTGTTACAAGACTTGGGCACATCCTTATGAGAATATCTCAGTCCTTGTCTATGATTTGCTGGATATTGAATTTTAAGTAAATCATCGAGATTAGTCTTTCCTTTGTTAAATTTATTAACATTGGATGACATCTCGTCGTATTTCATCTTTAGTGATGAAATACTTTTATCCATTTCGGATATTTGTGTATGTAGTTCTAGATTCTTAGTTTTGAGAATATCATTCTCTTTACTAAGATCTAAATTTTGAGAAGATGTATTCTCAATATGTATGGAATTTGTTGTAGTGTTCTTAGAAGAAGATAATTCTTGATATTTAATAAGGAGATCGTCATTATTCTGTTTCAAAGATTTATGTTGACTATTTAATTTTTTGAAACGAGAATAGAGATCTTTCAATGCATCTAATAATTCTTCATTATTAAAAGTACTTACCTCATCTTCATTATCTTGTGCCATAAAGCACATATTAGCACTTTCATCATGGTCATCTTCATCTTCTGAAGATTCATCCCAAGTTGCTGCAAATGCTTTCTTCATCTTGTCAAATTTCCTTTCTCTTCTGGATTGTTCGTTGTTGTTGGAAGTTTTGTACTTTGCTTTGAGAAGTGGACAATCTTTCTTCATATGTCCTGGCCTATTACAATTGAAACAAAGAGAAGAATCAGTATTTTTAGATTTGTTATTATACTTACCTTTTTGAAAGAACTTTCTGAAGTTCTTGGCAAAAAATGCCAAATCATCATCTGAATCTTCATTATCTGATGTTGCGTTGAAAGCGCGTACTTTCTTCTTTTGATCTGATTCCTCTTTTGCATCTTGTAATGTGACTTCATGTGCCATTAAGTTACCAATTAGATCTTCCATGGATAATGTGGAAAGATCATTGGCTTTCTCAATAGCAGTGATCTTTGGGCGCCATTCTGGGGAGAGTACCTTAAGAATCTTGCGTACCTGATCAAGAGAAGAATAAACTTTTCCAAGAGCATTAAGAGAATTAATAATATTAGTGAACCTGGTGTTCATTTCTCCAATCGTCTCTTAGTCTTGCATCTTGAACAACTCATACGTATGAACCAAAGAGGCAATCTTAGTTTCCTTTACTTTATTGGTTCCTTCATGAGTTACCTCGAGTATGTGCCAAATCTCCTTTGCACTTTTAGCCTGAGATACTCGATTAAACCCATGTTTATCCATGGCACAGAATAAAGCATTCATGGCCTTTGAGTTGTTTGTCTTTGCAGCTTTGTCGTTAGCGGTCCATTCTGCAACAGGAGTGGTTGGCTTTGTATATCATGTCTCTATGATGTCCCAAATCTCATAATTCATACTTTGGAGATGAATCTCCATTCGTATTTTCCAATATGAGTAGTTAGAACCATCAAATAGAGGTGGACGAACTTGAGAGTGCCCTTCAGGATGTTGATTTGTGTTGTAGTTTTGTGGAACAGCGTTCATGCTTGATTCTGCCATCTTAACCTTGCTCTGATACCAAATGAAAATATAACCTGTATGGATCAATACACTAGAGGGGGGATGAATAGTGTATATAATAAAAAATGTTGTAAATAAAACGTTACTAATATTTGCAAAGATGGAACAGAAATAAATGACAAGTGCTGAAAATTAAACCAATCGCAAACACAGAGATTTATCCTGGTTCGGATCCTGTTGATCCTACTCCAGTCCTCTACTCCCCGTAGAGATTTTCAATCCACTATAATCACTTGCCCCGCAAGCACAAACTTACAAAAATGGCGATACTCCCCGTGTCCCAAACTTTGTACAATCTCTAAACAGAGATTCAAACCCGTTAAAGAAATAGAAAAACACCTATAGCCTTGGTATAAATTTCAGAGAATGAATTCAAGGATGGTGTTAAAAAGATGAACTTTAAGATGTATAAGATATGTAATGAAGAACAATACTTGAAGTTCTCTGGTTCATAAAAGAAGAGAGAGATCTATCGATTTCTTCTTGCAATTATGAACACAAACAACTTTCTAAAATGATGTTGAAAATCCAAGTTCTTCCGTTCTTAAATGAAGAAGGAAATCTAATGATTTCTTCTTACAAATAAGAAAAGAACAACTAATGGTTGAATTGCTTAAGAAAATTAATGACTTGCTTTCAACAAAATCAGAATTTTAGAGAAGGAAAGTGTGTGGAAAATGAGAGGGGGTACCCCTCCTTTTATAGTTTTTAGAAACGGTTATGAACGGCTCTAAAAGAGACATTGCACAACGTTCATAAACTGTAAGGAACGTTGGAGAACGGTCAGAAACTATTTTGGAAAATTTCAGTCCAAAAACCGGTTTGGCAGGCTAGGAAAATTCGTAGCCTGCTAATTTTGAAACGGTAACAAAATTTTGGTGACGTGGACTAGACAACGGATAGATCCTTGTCTGAAAGTATCAAGTCAAAATATAGTTGTTTTGGTAGGCTAGAAAAAATCCTAGTAGGCTAATTCTGAAAAATAGGAATTTTGACTTAGGGTCAAATGTGTTAGGAGATGATGTAGATTTGAGCTTTAGGGATATATGATATGATATAACCAAGGCCCTGAAGCTATCTAAAAAGTAAAAATTGCATCATTCCGTAGATACGTGTTTCACACGTAATGTTGAGTAGTAAGGTTGTTTTTGCAGAGGATCCTTGTACTTTGATCAAATGCGTGATGTGAAATGAATTATTGTTGTAGCTGCACATCTGCATAGATAAAGTTAGTAACATGAAATATATTGATTTGTCATATCAAAACCTTATGGAAGAGATGATGAAAATACCAAGTTCCAACACGGAGGACGTGGATCGGGGGGCAATCATGGCGGAGACCCCATAAAAGGACCGGAAGGATGACTAAGAAGGGGATCGAATCCCAGGTACCCAAATCTGAGGTATTCCATCAACGACTTTGGTTTCCGCCATTTCTCTCCCTCCCCCTGCTCGTGCCGTGGGTCAGCGTATCGATCTCCTCTCGAGTCATACCTACCCTGCCGAGTACTCTGCAGACCTTGATCTGACTTAGGCATCAGAGGGGATTCGGCCAGAACCAAGGTCCGGCCACCCTGACGAGTTTCTCGTCTATTTAGGAAGAAGCTGACCGAGGTGCCGAGGATACCCCTCAGCGCCCGACGATCACCCTCGCTGCTAGCGGGTGTGACGACCGACCTAAGACTGAGCAGCAAACGAATCGCCGAGGCTACCCCTCGATGCCCGTCCGACCGAGGCCGAGCCCATCAAACAGAGCCTAGGCTTCCCCTCTGCTCCGCTTCAACCGAAGACCGATGCTCGACCCCGACTCCATCTCCGACCCACGTTGAGCGCACGTGTGCTCGTCGTGTCCAAGGGATCTCAACCGACCCCTTGACCATGTTGACCGTACAGTCATCGGTCAACGATTCAGTGGTGAGAAAACACTCGTAAACATCTGGCGCCGTATGTGGGAACCGAAGCAAGCCCACATCGAACCACCGGAATGGAACCCATCTGCAATGGCGCGGGACGCATGCCTCCCATCCAAGAAGAAGGAGATTACATTCCCCCTGAGAACCAGCTCAGCCACACCACCGAGGGGACAGGCGAGTCCCGATCGGTCCCCCAGGAACAGCTCTGCACCTTCGCCCAGGAGACCAATGCCAACATCCAGACGTTGGTCGCAACAATTCAACAACTCGTCGGCAACACGCCCATCCAGGGAGATGGGATGGAAGAGGCCCACCATTGAGGAGGGGGTCACCAACCCATGTGGTCCGCCATAGTCACCGACCACGGGAATGGGGTGCCCAACCTGGAGCGGCGATTCACCATGCCGGGCTTCAACCCTGCGCGGTCCCCCACCCCCACCTTGTTTCGCGAGGGCAACAGGAGGGGCTTCGAGCAAGCAGAGGGTGGGTCGGTGACCGCCTCGTCTGGATGACCAGGCTCGTCCAGGCACCGACGGGACGATCACCGGGCATCGGGGGATCGGTCCCAGTGGAGCGGAAGTGCCCGCCGAGTGAAGCGGGATAAGCGAGAATACCGAAGCAATAAAGGGGACGCGCACCGATCGAGCCCTGCCCCCAGTTTGGCGAGGACACAAGGGACAGCCAAGCCAGAACCTGCCCCCCATTATGACCGGACGGTCACAAGATAAGCGAAGGAGGAAGGCCGGGAGGCGTTAATGGCGACCGACGTCCCCTAACCCGAAGGATAACCGAGGCACGGGTGTCCTCAAGCTTCAAGGTGCCGACATTGGAGAAGTACGACGGCACGGATGATCCCGTGGACCACGTGATGGATTACGAGGGGATCATGGCGTTTCAAGGGGCCGACGATACCCTGCTCTGCATGGGTTTCTACTCCACCCTCCGGAAAGCGACGAGTACATGGTACCACAGCTTACCCAACCGCTCCATTGACAGCTTTGAGGAGCTCACCCAGTTGTTCTGCAAGCAGTTCATGGCCGGGCGATAGGTAAAGCCGGACTCAGAACTCTTATTCAATGTGGTGTAGGGTCCCGGGGAATCCCTGAGGCACTTCATGTGCCGCTTTAACACGGAACGACTGAACGTGGAGAGCTGCCCCGAGCTGGTCATGAAGACGGCCCTGAAGAAAGGATTACAGCACCGGGGTCTGAAGAAATCATTACACAACGATCCTCCGAAGGACCTCGTCAGAGTCATGGCGCGGGCTGAGCGCTTCATGCTGACAGAAGAGGCCTTGGCCGTTGACGACGGAAGGACCAAGCGAGGATCCAAGCGCGACGAGAGCGAATGCCGCGGCTCGGAGGAGCATCGGCAAGAGAAGAAGGCTAGAGGAAAGCAACGGAGGGAAGTACCGCGGCACACCCAGCTGAATGTTGCCCCGGACATTGTCCTCGCACACGCCCAGAAGGAGGGACGCATGAACCGGCCTCCTCCGAGGATGAAGAGAGGTGGGAGAGACAAAGAGAAATATTGCAAATATCACAAGGACAACGGCCACGACACCGACGACTGCTGGCATCTGAAGAAAGACACAGAGAAGCTGGTGAGTCGGGGGCACTTGAAGAGCTTCGCCGACGATCCCGCTCCTGGGGAAGGGACATCCAGGCAGCCGGATAAGGGGAAGAAGATAAACGTAGTCCAGATGGCCATGCGCTTCATCGAGTGAGCGGACGGGACAAACGGACACTACCTCGCCGGGGGAGGGCTATCCTACCCTGACTCTCTCCGCTTTTTTGTTTTTTCCTCCAAATGTACTGGTCCATGGAAGGAAAGAAGGACCTTGTTGGTACAAATGCAACCTCTTTTTTCCACATTTAGCTGAAATGGCCGTTTCAAGACGCGAAAGAGAACTCGATCTCCTCTCCCAGAGGGCTGCCTTTGCTCGACAGACCGGAGGCGGGAAACCAAACCGATCGGACGTAAGGTTGGGGGCAACTCCCCCAGCAGGCCGATCTGTAAACCCGTCCGTGAGTCTGGGGGCAACTCCCACAGCAGACGGGTTCTGCGGTCGGCCCTAAGCCGGAGAGCAATCCTCCACAGGCCCACCAAACCGATCGGTCGTAAGGCTGGGGGCAACTCCCCCAGCAGGCTAATCTGTAAGCCTGTCCGTGAGTCTGGAGGCAACTCCCCCAGCAGGCGGGTTCTGCGGTCGGCCCTAAGCCGGAGAGCAACCCTCTGCAGGCACACCAAACCGATCGGCCGTAAGGCTGGGGGAAACTCCCCCAGCATGCCGATCTGTAAGCCCGTCCGTGAGTCTGGGGGCAACTCCCCCAGCAGGCGGGTTCTGCGATCGACCCTAAGCCGGGGCAACTACCCCACCAAACCGATCTTTAACAACATCCGTAAGGCTGGGGGCAACTCCCCCAGTAGACGAGGACATCGGTCGATCATAAGCTGAGGGATAGCTTCCCTCGCCAACCGAACGATCCGCCCACTCGTAAGGCTGGGGGCAACTCCCCCAGCAGACGGGGACATCGGTCGGTCATAAGCCGAGGGATAGCTTTCCTCGCCAACTGAACGATCCGCCCGCTCATAAGGCTGGGGGCAACTCCCCCAGCAGACGGGGACATCGGTCGGTTATAAGCCGAGGGGTAGCCCCCCTCGCCGACCGAACAATCCGCATGCTCGTAAGGCTGTGGCGACTCCCCCAGCGGACGGGGGACTCGGTTGGTCATAAGCCAAGGGGCAGCCCCCCTCGCCGACCGACCAATCCGACTAACTGCGAGATTGGGGGCAACCCAGCCGCGCGCGAGGCGACTACCTAAGCAAACTGGGTATCGTGAATGAAGGAAAAACTATGGCAAAACAGACGAGGGCGCCAATAAGGTCCCAATCCAGGATGCCAACGGGATCGGAGTTCTGAAGACCTTTCACCCTCACCGCGAGCAATAAAGGGATGCCGACAAAATGTGGAACTCGCGACCAGTTCAAAACACAATAAAGGATCAAAAAGACTGAGGGTCCGTGCAGGGCGAAAAACCCCCAGCGACAAAGAAGCTATATAAATAAAATTGTTCAGAATTACAAGCCAAAAGAGAAGGGGGGGAACAAGATACAGAGGCATAAGGCCCCGGGGCACGGGAGGAAGCATCCTCTGGCACCTCGCCCTGCTCGGAGCGCGGGGGATCGACGGGCGGGAGGGGTTGCCGGACATGCTCCGCAAACCGTCAGAAGGAGTTTCGGACAACGTCAATGATCCGAGGGGCAAGAAGGTCCTCATAAGAGCTGAAGGCCTCCCTAAGGACCTCCGCGATCCTCGCCCCCAGGACCCCGTCGACGCCCCTCTCCACCTCATCGACGAACTGGGTCATCTGACGTAGGTCTGCCAGCTCGCTCTGGAGATCGCTCCTATCCTGGCGAAACGCCTCTTCTGCCTCTCGGACCGACCTCTGAGCGTCGTCCAACTCCCCCTGAAGGTCCATCACTTGGGCAGCATGCTCGTCCACCCGGCGTCGGAGATGCCGAGCTTCCATGCGCGCCTCTTGGACGGCCACCTCAGCCGCCTCGCCCCTTGTGCGCTCCCGGGCAGTGGACTCCTCGAGCTCCCTCGCCCGGGCGCCCGACGCTGCGCCTCGATGACCATCACGGTGCCTACAAAAAGGAAGGAGTTATATAGAGAAAGGTCAAGAGACAGGTCTGGGAACAGCAAAGCAGCCAAACCTGTTGAAGCTGCCAGACTAGGGAGTCCGACAGTGTGTCGGTGGGAGCTCTCTCCAGGAGAGATCAGTCCCTCGGGAGGACGGAGCCATGCACCAACTGGTTGGCCATGGTCCGATCGACGAATACCGAGTCCATGGGGGTGACCTCGGGGCCCGCCAAGACATTCACCAACACACCGCCGTCTCCCACGAGGGAAGGCTCGGCCGAGACGGCGGGAGTGACCACCAGGGTCAGCAGGAGAGTTTCGTCGGAGACCGTCGGCACCTCGGGGGCCACCAGAGTACGGGTCTCCCCACCCTCCTTCCTCCTTTTCCTCTTACTAGGGCCGGCGGAGGTCGGGGGGAACGCTTACACCCCGCACCACAACCGCCCGCGGGTGCGCGGGGGGCCGGCTCGGCTCCCGCGTCACCCCCTCGGCTTGGGCGGGGCGAGGGAGTTCGGCCCCCGGGGCCTCACCCTCGGGGAGGTTCTCTGCGGCCAAAGGGGCAGGCGTCACCACGGCCGTGGGCTCCACGCTCCCCACGGCAGGCTCAGCCTGACGCACCTCTTCGTCAACAGTGCGACGAGGCGCCTGGCCCGATGGGTTCCCTCGGCTTCGGCTGGAACCCCTCCTGATGAGTTCGTTGACATTGCGGGTAAATTCGTGCCCGACCATCTCTGCAGAGGGAAAGAAGATCAGGGTAAGCGAGAGGGAAAACAAAAGGAAAGGAAAAGCCTACCGGGAGACCACAGAATGGTCTTGAGAAGCAGGTCGTCCAGCAGAGGCCAGATCGACCGCTCCTCTAGGGAAAGAGATGACAGCAGTCGGACAGCCGCCTGGTCAGCCTCGGAGAGGGTCAACGTCAAGTTGTATTGACATAACCCTCCCCAACATGTCAAGATCTCGGCGTCCTCAGGAAAGACAACAAAAGATATAGCTCGAGCTCCAGTCCCCCACCCAGCGAGGGAGACCGAGCAAACACTCCCTCCCCGCGCGGACCCGGAGGTGCTGCCACGACCCATGGCTGACCGTATGAACCCGATAGTAATGAAAAAGAAGAGGAAGAGACGGCTCTACGCTATGTGCCCGGCAGAGCATGATGAACCCGGTCAGCACCGCGACGGAATACGGGGTCAACTGGCACAAAGACACCATCAAGGATTCCATGACCTGGATGATGAAGGGATGGAGGGGAAACGGATGCCCAAGCGAAACATCTCGACGTAGACGCTGACCTCGTTACTCCGAGGGAAGCAGATCCGCTCATCGTTAAAGGGAATCCGGACGTCATACAGATGACATAAATACTTCTCCCGGATCTCCGCAACCGCCAGGAAAGAGGCCTTGGACGGCGACCCAAGGACCGATGGAGGGACGTCAAACCTCTCGACAGCCTGAGCCACATCATCGCCGACGGGGTCCGTGAAAAGCTTTCTTTTCCCCTTGTCCTGAACAGGACGAGTCCCCGAAGGGACTCCGGATCACGAAGGTCGAACATTGCCAGACTCGGGCGTCGGGGGGTCCCTTGATCCCGACACTGAATCGCCTATTCTAATCGTAGCTATGGGGCAAAAGAAGAAAAGGGGTTACCTTGAGAAGGAGCTGAAGGAAGAAAGACGACGAAGAGAAGGAGCTTGCAAAACCAAGATCAGAAGGAAGAGCGCGAAAGAATCGAAACGTGGGAGGCCGCTGTCTTTATATGCAAGGCAACCGAGGAATTCAAATCGTCCGGAAGGGAGCACGTGGCAGCATCAGAGGATCGGCGGCGTTTCGAAACCCGCACCAGGAGAAGATCAAACTGGTCGTGTCATGATGACCCCCATTTAATGGGTATGCCTCGACTGACACGCCTGTCAAACCCCCAACAGTCACATCGCCCGAACCAAACCGGCTGAAACCGAACGGCCCGGATGATGGGGGCAATTGATACGACTGTTTTGGAGAAGCCCAAGAAGTAGAGACCCGAGGCCCGACCATGAACGGGAAGCCCACGAACAAGATTGGGCCCGCCTGACGAGGCCCATGGATAGAACTCGAAGCCGGACCAGTCTGCCCCCGAGGATCCACGGTCAGCTCGTGCTCCTCAGAAATAGTCATTCCCTTGAACCCGCGACCCCTTAATGACCATTAAGAGGCCCGTTAATAAACGCCTCCCCACGATGCACGTCGGTGCGGGGAAGGAGGCGGATCGCAGGGGCATGAAAGGAGGCGGACGGAGGACGTGGATCGGGGGGCAATCGTGGCGGAGACCCCATAAAAGGACCGGAAGGACGACCAAGAAGGGGATCGAATCACAGGTACCCAAATCTGAGGTATTCCATCAACGACTTTGGTTTCCGCCATTTCTCTCCCTCCCCTTGCTCGTGCCGTGGGTCAGCGTATCGATCTCCTCTCGAGTCATACCTACCCTGCCGAGTACTCTTCAGACCTTGATCTGACTTAGGCATCGGAGGGGATTCGCCACCCTGACGAGTTTCTCGTCTATTCAGGAAGAAGCTGACCGAGATGCCGAGGCTACCCCTCAGCGCCCGACGATCACCCTCGCTGCTAGCGGGTGTGACGACCGACCGAAGACTGAGCAGCAAACGAAGCGCCGGGGCTGCCCATCGACGCCCGTCCAACCGAGGCCGAGCCCATCAAACAGAGCAGAGGCTTCCCCTCTGCTCCGCTTCAACCGAAGACCGATGCTCGACCCCGACTCCATCTCCGACCCACGTTGAGCGCAGGTGTGCTCGGCATGTACAAGGGATCTCAACCGACCCCTTGACCACGTTGACCGTACAGTCATCGGTCAACGATTCAATGGTGAGAAAACACCCCTAAACACTAGGAATCCTATGAATAGTGGGTGAACAGTAAAAATTTCAACTTTCTCTTCCAACGTTCTGAGAAAAGAACAGGCCCACTCCAAATTTAACCAGCTTACTTCCTTACCAATTGGCTTACAAGGTCACCGATGAGAGAGAGAACCTCCACCAAAATTTGTCTTGCGTGGCAGTTCTGTCCCACGTGTCAGTTTTGTCCCATTCATATTTTTGGTTGCTAACTGGGACGCTACGTGGGACATGGGGTTGAGATGGAATTTTGGTGATTTTTTTTGCGTTTTAGTCCCTGCTTTTCCTCTTTTTTCTCTCGACCCGCCTCACACACACACACGCTTTTTGCACTTTGTCGACCGCTTCTCTCCACATTTGCGCTCGGGCGACGACTGCCTCCGTGCCCTCCGGACACGGGTTATGTCTGGTTCCTCCACAAAACAGCCGGTGGGAAACGAGTGGCATTTGAACCCAATGAATAAGGTCCACGTGTACAACTATACTCGGTGGTCCCAACTCCCGCTTTAAAGAACTTCAAGCGTCTCTAACGGCTATTTCCCCGTCTTCCTATTTGAAAACTAAAACCCTCACTTTTCGTTCTCGCCCATTTATTTTCTTTCCGACAAACAAAAAACGGAAGTTGTAAAAAAATTTAAAAATTAAAAATCAAAAAAGTTTCTCGCAATCCTCTTCAAAAAATCTCCTCAACTCGGCAAACTTATCTAAAGCACTATCCCCTTTTAACAGTCGTTCGAATTTTTAGGGTTTCTGATTTCTAGGGTTTTATTCCTCTTTTAAGGGCTTTTTACTGAGATAAAGAAAATCAATGGATCTTACACCAGAAACAGATGATTACATCCGAGAATCGATCGAGCACTCTGTGGGGCTCCCGATCTCGTCGAAAACCCTCCAGCTGAAGCTTCTCGCTTCCGAGGGCGATCGTCACCGCCTCCATGATCAGATCTTTCTCTTGCAAGATCGACTCAAAGAGTCCCAGAAGCGCGCTGATCAGTACAAGGTTTGCGAACAGATTTCCTTTTTTAACGGCCCGTTTCTTCTGAAATTCTAGTGTTTTATTCCGATTTCTCGGATTTTTCTCCTTTGTTTTGCGGGTGGAATAGGCGGAGGCGAGCATGAACGCGCAGGGGCTGCGGAAATGCATTGAGGAGAAGGAGGCGATGGCGGGGGAGTACGGGAATCTCTCGGACCATTGCACGAAGTTAGAGAAGGAATGTACGCTTTACGAGAGGGATTTCGAGAAGATTATGGAGTCTTGCGATGAATTGGCAAAGGAGAATGAGGACCTTAGAGCTCGACTGGATGGTGATTCTTCTGTAAGTGTTGGCCTCTTCTTCATTTAGATACTATAGCTGAATGGTAGTAAATTTAATTTTATGTGACTCACACTTAGGCCTATCTTGGCAACACAAATTCTGAAACTACGGTTTTGTTTGAGTTAAAATGAAACCAAGATCTATGTTTACACAAACCTCGGTTTCTTTCGGTTTAGGAAAAATCTAAACATATTGGATGTTCACAAACACCCCTTTAATAAAGTTTGGTTGCCTCCAAACATCAGTTTCGAGAAAAAACTCCATTTTGGTATCCAAACTGGTGAAATTTTCAGAAAACTCATTTTGGACTCCGAACTCTACCAAACCCCATTTTTGAAACTAACCCGTGGTGCCAAACCAGGCATCAGTATCATGGCAACCAGGTCTTAATATCATCGACTATATATATTATGACATACTCTTGTTTTAGAAGAAGTAGACAGCAACAAGGACACGATAATTTGGTACAATGATGCATGGGAAAGAAGTGTACGGCTGGGGATGGACATTTGTCTTTCACAATGTCAATGTTTTCACTGGCCAGGCCAATTCATATACAGATAGAGCAATAGCACACGCTAGAATGAACACATGCCCCTTTTGTTCTCTCACTACTACTACTACTCCTTCATATCTTTCCCAAATATATAACATATTTAAGAGTCATTTGATTCCCTTCTTACGATATGCTCCTCGTGCCGAGGACTTCTTATGGAACTTATATTTCACACAGAGAACCTAACTTACTCTTGCTTAATCTTTCCTATACCCCTATGAAATTTTGTACATGGGTTTCTCTGTTCGAAAATCTTTATCCATCGTTTAGTGCTTTTCCTATCGATGGGGTAGACATGACAAGGGAAAGTGTCAACTGCAAGATTTATGAAAGTTAACCAGGGAAGTTGCATACTCGAATCTGGTGCTATTACATCTCAAAGTAAAGTGTCAAAAGCTAATCAAATGGAAAACTTTACATTTCAATGTTTATCCGTGTTTCTTGCTTTTCATTTTCTTTGGTTGTTGCATGCTTATTTTTTCGTAATTAAAAATTCTCTTTTTTCATTTTGGTCTTGCAATGAGCTTTTCTTGTTTTTATCTTATTAGTCATCTTTGCTCAAGTTCCCTGTCATTGGTAATGCCTTGTCACCTTTGTATAATAAGTAATAACAAATGGGATGTGAGCTCATTATCATTTCCTAAGTGGCATTAGAAGAGCTGCATTACATGACCCTTTTTCCTACAGTTTAACTTTAAGCATAAAATATCTAACATTCAATAATTTAAATACTTATTCGATGCACTAATCTGCAACGGTTGCAATCAGCCAATGGCATACATGTTATGTCTAGTCTTGTTGCAAACTGATATTCAATGTGCTTAAAGGAAAAAAGAACAGCTAATCTGTACAGTTTTCCTGGACTTGCTCAAACTGATATTCAATGTGATATTCAATGAGCTTTTCTTGTTTTTATCTTATTAGTCATCTTTGCTCAAGTTCCCTGTCATTGGTAATGCCTTATCACCTTTGTATAATAAGTAATAACAAATGGGATGTGAGCTCATTATCATTTGCCAAGTGGCATTAGAAGAGCTGCATTACATGACCCTTTTTTCTACAGTTTAACTTTAAGCATAAAATATCTAACATTCAATAATTTAAATACTTATTCGATGCACTAATCTGCAACGGTTGCAATCAGCCAATGGCATACATGTTATGTCTAGTCTTGTTTCAAACTGATATTCAATGTGCTTAAAGGAAAAAAGAACAGCTAATCTGTACAGTTTTCCTGGACTTGCTCAAACTGATATTCAATGTGATATTCAATGAGCTTTTCTTGTTTTTATCTTATTAGTCATCTTTGCTAAAGTTCCCTGTCATTGGTAATGCCTTATCACCTTTGTATAATAAGGAATAACAAATGGGATGTGAGCTCATTATCATTTGCCAAGTGGCATTAGAAGAGCTGCATTACATGACCCTTTTTTCTACAGTTAAACTTTAAGCTTAAAATATCTAACATTCAATAATTTAAATACTTATTCGATGCACTAATCTGCAACGGTTGCAATCAGCCAATGGCATACATGTTATGTCTAGTCTTGTTTCAAACTGATATTCAATGTGCTTAAAGGAAAAAAGAACAGCTAATCTGTACAGTTTTCCTGGACCTGCTCAATAGATACATTGCCTTTGAGCTGCATCCAAGAGAGTGATTTTCCCATATGCAAATTAAGATACCAAGTAGGGCAAGCTAATGAGTTTGATTGCTTTCATATATGAGTGAGAGTTAGCAAAGGAAATGGAATTTATTGGTGAATTGAAGATGTGTGCCAAAATCCTTAACCATGTTTGAAATTTTGAATAATTTGGAGTAGGAAAAATGTGTAGAAATTATAAGGTGCCCTCTTGCTTCGTGTAGACTGTTATATTGTTCCACAACGAATATGATCTCTCCAATCCTTGCTGAGCATTAATTGTTTTGTCAAATCCACAATAGTCAGATATTTAGTATCTATGTCATAGTTCTTTATCTAAACAAGGATGTGCACCATTATGTGTGTAGTGTATCTGTGTACTTTAACAGCATGTATGCATATATAATAAATTTGATAGGTTGCATAAATCTGTTGGCTTTGAAATATCCTTGAAATATTATATCAATCGTGTACTAGAAGCCTACTTTTCTCTTGTAAGGCACATGTTCCAGCAAAATACTTCCTCAATGTAAGTTATTGCTAGATAACTATGGTTACTTTTTAACTTTGGATTGACGAGTCAGTTCCACCAATTTTTGGTTTGAAACATGGCATTCTTGTCAAATCCTAACGAAAGATGGATAATTTTCAGACTATCTGTGTACATCTTGTGTATAGGTTCGGTGTCAAATACTATATCCCATAAATCAATACGTAAAACGTCTTTTGATTGGATATCCAAATCTTTCACTATTATTAGTCCACTTTATCATCAAAAAACTACTATTTAGACTCTCCATCATTCCAACCTACCTATATCTTCTTTCCTCTTTCATGTGTCATTTCACTAATATACTTTTGGTCCCTAAAGTAACACTAACAAGTTAAAGAGAGGGTAGCTACATGCATCTAGTAGATGTTGACCGCTGGTGGAATTAAAGAAGGTTTTGAACTTTTACAAATGAACAGAAAATATTTTCTCTTATATGTTGTCAAGCACCTTTTACGATATTTAAAAAATATCAAGAAGCATCTAGGGTTCCCTTGTGTCAAGCATTTTTTGGTTCCATAATATTGTGCTGATAATAATTGCAATCGATTTATTTGTAAAAACAATCGTTTTAATTCACATCAAATTTGTCATCTAACTTTGGCCAAAATCCACGCAAAATCTTTGAATTCTCTCGTCACGTTAATATTTTCAAGCAGTTTTTGTCTTTCTTTCATAGCCACACATGTCGGTGTATGAGCAAGTGTTGTATAACAATCTCTTCATGAAATGTTTGGATTCGAGTACGGTAAATCAATACCTGGAAAAAATTTCAATTGGATATCCAAATCTTTTAATAGTAGTAAACTTTATCTTCAAAAGATTTGGATGTACACTCCCCATCATTCTACAGTGGATCCTTAAATGTTTCTTAATAATTTTGATACATCATAAAAGGTGCTTGAAAAATAGAAAAGAAAATATATTTTGTTCATTTGTAGAAGATCAATAACTTCTTTAATTCCATAACCTCATAACCATTCACACATCATGACACAACACCTTTTTAACTTGTCACATTACTTCAAAATCAAAATTAAATTTGAAAAAAAATGATGACATACAAAAGAGGAAAGAAGATATAGTTAGGTTAGAATGATGGGGAGTGGATGTCCCCATCATTCTAACCTAACTATATCTTCTTTCCTCTTTTGTATGTCATCATTTTTTTTCAAATTTAATTTTGATTTTGAAGTAATGTGACAAGTTAAAAAGGTGTTGTGTCATGATGTGTGAATGGTTATGAGGTTATGGAATTAAAGAAGTTATTGATCTTCTACAAATGAACAAAATATATTTTCTTTTCTATTTTTCAAGCACCTTTTATGATGTATCAAAATTATTAAGAAACATTTAAGGATCCACTGTAGCAAGCATTGTTGTGCCATATTATGGTTCTAATAGTCATTGCAATCAATTCATGGTAAAAACAAAATATCCACATCAAATTATCAGTTTGCTTTGGCTAACATCTGTGCCTAATGCTTTTTTCCTCTTCAAGTTAATATATTTAAGTAAGACTTCTTCTCTCATAGTCACACATGACATGTATGTGCATGGGCTAGTGTTGTATAACAATCTCCTCAGACCTCACAATCAACGTGTCAAAAGGCCCATTCGGGCCGGCCCGGGCTGGTGCCAAACCTGGGCCGGGCCAAGTCGGCCCGGGCGGAGAGAAACCCCCGCCCAGCCCAGCCCACCGGGCTGGCCCGGGGCCCGCCCAAACCCGGGCCGACCCGAGTTCCAACAAGCAAAAAAATGCACGTTGGCATTTTTGCCAGTTAGCAAAAAGTTGCCCAACAGGCAAGATTTTGCCCGTTGGGCATTTTTTTCAAAAGAAAAAATTTGGAAAAACTTTTTAACCCAAAAAATCCCTATAAATACCCCCCTCTTATTTTCTACACACCTCTCTTCACCCTCTCAATATCATCAAACTTCTTACGGTTCTAGCAACAATCTCTGATCGCTCCCTCACTATTCGCCAGTCGTTACTACTGGGCTCTTTACCTCCAATCCATCGCACAGCTCTCGCTACTACGGGGCTCTTCAAGCTCGATCCATCGTCTCTCGCTATTACCGGGCTCTTCAAGCTCTGTTCACGCTCAAATCTCTTACAATATCGGTTCTTCTTCCGGCGCTCTCTATCAAACTTCAATCAAGTTCCTTTAGTATAAAGTTTAATTTAGCATAATGACAGGACCTTCTAGCTCTAAAATGTTAATCTGAGCCTGAATTTTGATAACACTGCTGAGCTTGAATATTATGCTAATATAATATGTAACCCACTAGAATCACCTTTCTTTGATAATATGGAAGACACAGAAACACAAGAAAATCAGGATTTTATAGATAGCAATAATCTTAGCTTGATCATATTTGGGGCTACATAATCTCCTTTTTCGCCAGCACAAACCTCTTCTCCTGCTGCATATATTCCTACACAAGAAACCCAAAAAAGCAACAAAGTCTAGTGTTTGGGATAACTTTACACGTCAATTGGTAGAAAGATAAAGAATGCATCAAACATGTTCGCACTTTTTGCAATATATGTAGAGCTAATTTTTCTGTCGCACATACGGCCGGCACATCCCATCCATTAAGACACATGATATTTCGCACATAACTACATTAAATTTATCTACATCATCTACCTCTCTTACTGGTTTCTCATATTCTGCTGAAACAATGAGAAAAGAGATGGCTAGATTGGTTTTAAGCCAAGAATTGACATTAATCTATGGTGAAAGCTCCGACGTAGAGAGATTCAACCAAATGACACTTAACCCTGCTTTTTAGAAGAGTGTCTAGGAACACTCTTAGAAAAGATTGTCTGAATCCTTTTCACGAAGGAAAAGCTAACATGCATCAAATTTTTATTAATCTAGACTCTAGAATTGCTTTAACTTCTGATATATGTTCTACGAAATGGGGTGGTTCTTATATATGTCTTACGGCCCATTATATAGATCAGGAATTTCTAATTCAGAAAAGAATTATAGGGTTTAAAAGAGCATGCACATACGGGTGGGGTTATTGCTAGTCATTTGCTTTCTATTTGCCGTGATTATGATATAGCTGGAAAAAATTTCACCTTTACTTTTGATAATGCATCTAATAATAATAGTGCTATTTCTTATTTGAAACGTCAATTAAACCCTGATCTAGATGAGTTACTTTTTCATCAACGTTGTGCATGTCATGTTTTAAACTTAGCAGTTCAAGATGGACTTAAAACTGCTGCTATTTATCTTGAAAGAAGCTAAAAACCTAATGTTATTAATTGCAACTACTGCACAAATGAAGAGGGGGGAATACAAGCAGCTATGTCGTAGTAACCAGCAGCCTTATAGAGCCTTTAAATTTAGTGTTCCACATAGGTGGAATTCAACGTATTTAATGATGCGTTGCATGAAAATCAATAGAACTCAACTTAGTGATTATGTAAGTACACACCTTGCAAATAACAACGATTATGACATTAGTGATTTTGAGTGGAAAATTATAGATGAACTTTATGATTTTTATGAAATTTTCTATTTATCTAAGTATACGACCCTTAGTAATCTTGACATCAGTTTTAGGCTTAGAACAATTAGTTTTGATTTCTGATGTTATAGAAAAACATAGAGATAATACAACCCTTAGTAATCCTGACATTAGACAAATGATTGAACAAATGGAGAGAAAACTCATTAAGTATTGGAATCTAGTTCATTTGCTATACTCTTTAGCTAAGTTTTTTGATTCCAGTATTAAGGAGGAAGGTGTAGTTGACTTATTAGATAATATTACGAAAACACGAGACTTAATGCAGAAGAACAGATAGCTAGTTTTAAGAGTAGCTTAAGGTCTCTTTTTCTTTATTTGAGACACGATTTGGGAGTTCTGCACACACATTTTCTATCAAGCATCTTCTTCTGCTCCAAGTTAAGCTTTGCCAGCTTATGGGGAAGAAGAAACAAAAAACAGTAGTCACATATAGTTCTTAGTGAACTGTCTAAGTATTCGGCAAATACTTGTCCTTTTACGGAAGAAGAATTGAATAGTGAGTATTTTGATGTAATGTCATGGTGGAAACAATATAAAACTAGTTATCCAACTCTTTCCATCATGGCTCATGATTTGCTAGTTGTACTCATATCTACTGTTACTTCGGAGTCTGCTTTTAGTGCAGGTAGTCGTGTTCTTAGCAACAAGATGTCAAGACTGAAGGAAGATATAGTCGAAGCGGCGGTTTGTACGAAAGATTGGTTCAAGGCTGAAGCGAGGACCCAACATGAAAATGACCTTTCTGAAGACTCTGAAGAAGAAACAGCAGCAAAAGAGACTTGGTGCTAGATTTCTTTACTTTTATCAGCAATTTCGTAAGTGTATTAGATTTCTATTTTTGGCCATGAGGGGTAAGGCTGGCCAACGTATGTCCTCCCTCAAAAAAATTTCAATTAATAAAATTTAAAGGTTCATCCCGGGACCTTTGAGAATTTCGGGATTAAAAAAGTTTCTTTCCAACACTTAACATGTTACATTTACTATATAAATTTTTTATAAGTTACTTATATTTTTACAACATATATATGAATTTTTTAGATTTATTCCTTATTTATTATATTTAAAAAAATTAAATATGTTGCTTATTTATTTTATAATTTACTTATTTATTTTATAAGTTACTTATATTTTTCCAACACTTAACATGTTACATTTATTATATAAATTTATAAGTTACTTATTTATTTATAAGATACTTATTTTTTATAAGTTACTTATTTATTTTCTAAGTTATATTTTTCCAACACTTAACATGTTACATTTAATATATATATATTTAAGTTACTTATATTTTTACAACATATATATGTATTTTTTAGATTTTTTTCTTATTTATTATATATTTTTAAAAAATTTCTCATTTTTTTAATTTTTAAAAAAATTTAAAAAATTTACCCGAGCCAGCCCGGTCGGGCTGGGCGGGGGTTTCTCCCCGTCCGGGCCGGGCCGGCCCGGGTTTGGCAGCAGCCCGGTCGGGCCCGGGCCGGGCCGGCCCGGATGGGCCTTTTTGACACGTTGAGCCCACCGGCCCTAGCCCGACCGGGCTGGCCCGGTTAAGTTTTTAAAAAAATTAAAAAAATGAGTAATTTTTTTTTAAATATATAATAAATAAGAAAAACATCTAAAAATTTATATATTAAATGTAACATGTTAAGTGTTGGAAAAATATAAGTAACTTAGAAAATAAATAAGTAACTTATTAAAAAATAAGTATCTTATAAATAAATAAATAACTTATAAATGTATATAGTAAATGTAACATGTTAAGTGTTGGAAAAATATAAGTAACTTATAAAATAAATAAGTAACATATTTAAAAAATTGAAAAATATAATAAATAAGGAATAAATCTAAAAAATTCATATATATGTTGTAAAAATATAAGTAATTTATAAAAAATTTATATAGTAAATAAAGCATGTTAAGTGTTGGAAAGAAAATTTTTTAAACCCGAAATTCTTGAAGGTCCCGGGATGAGCCTTTAAATTTTATTAATTGAATTTTTTTTGAGGCGGGACATACGTTGGCCAGCCTTACCCCTCCCTCATACAATGGCCAAAAAAAGAAATCTAATACACGTAAGAAAATGCTTATACAAGTAAAGAAATCTAGCATCAAGACTCTTTTGCTGCTGTTTCTTCTTAAGAGTCTTCAGAAAGGTCATTTTCATGTTGGGTCCTCGCTTCAGCCTTGAACCAATACTTCGTACAAACCGCCGCCTCGACTATATCTTCCTTCAGTCTTAACATCTTGTTGCTAAGAACGCGACTACATGCACTAAAAGCAGACTCCGAAGCAACAGTAGATATGGGTACAGCTAGCAAATCACGAGCCATGATTGAAAAAATTGGATAACTAGTTTTATATTGTTTCCACCATGACAGAACATCAAAATACTCATTATTCAATTCTTCTTCAGTAAAAGGACAAGCATTTGCCAAATACTTAGACAGTTCATTAGAAGAACTATCTGTGACTACTGTTGTTTGTTTCTTATTCCCCATAAGTTGGCGGAGCCTACTTGGAGCAGAAGATGCTTGAACAGAAGAGGTGTGTGCAGAACTCCCACATCATGTCTCATATAAAGAAAAAAAGGAACTTAAGCTACTCTTAAAACTAGTTATTTGTTCTTCTGCATTAATTCTCCTGTTTTCGTAATATGTATCTAATAAGTCAACTACACTTTCCTCCTTAATACGGGGATCAAAAATCTTAGCTAAAGAGTATAGCAAAGGAACTGGATTCCAATACTTAATGAGCTTTCTCTCCATTTGTTCAGCCATTTATCTAATGTCAGGATTACTAGGGCTTGCATTATCTCTATGTTTTTCTATAACATAGATATCAAAACTAATTGTTCTAAGCCTAAACCTGATGTGGGGGTAGTATACTCAAGAAATTTTTTTTAGATAAGTAGAAAATTTCAAAAAATTCATACAGTTCATCTATAATTTTCCACTCAAAATCACTAATGTCTTAATCACTGTTATTTGCAAGGTGTGTACTTGCATAATCACTAAGTTGAGTTCTATTGATTTTTATGCAACGCATCATTAGATACACGTCGAATTTCACATATGTGAAACACTAAATTTAAAGGCTCTATAAGGCTGCTGGTTACTACGACATAGCTGCTTGTATTCACTCTTCCTTTGTGCAGTAGTTGCAATTAATAACATTAGGGTTTTAGCTTTTTTATAGATAAATAGCAGCAGTTTTATGTCCATCTTGAACTGCCAAGTTTAAAACATAATATGCACAACGTTGATGAAAAAGTAACCTATCTAGATCAGGGTTTAATTGACGTTTCAAATAAGAAATAGCACTATTATTATTAGATGCATTATCAAAAGTAAATGTTAAAATATTTTCAGCTATATCATAATCACGACAAATAGAAAGCAAATGACTAGCAATAACCCCACTCGTATGCGTATGCTCTAATATTTTGAATCCCATAATTTTTTCCTGAATTAGAAATTCATGATCTACATAATGGACCGTAAGACATATGTAAGAACCACCACATTTCGTAGAACATATATCAGAAGTTAACGCAATTTTAGGGTCTGGATTAATAAAAATTTGATGCATGTTAGCTTTTCCTTCGTGAAAAGCATTCAGACAATCTTTTCTAAAAGTGTTCCTAGACACTCTTCTAAAAGCAAGGTTAAGTGTCATTTGGTTGAATCTCTCTAAGTCGGAGCTTTCACCATAGTTTAATGGCAGTTCTTGGCTTAAAACCAATCTAGCCATCTCGTTTCTCATTGTTTTAGCAGAATATGAGAAACCAGTTAGAGATGTAGATGATGCAGATAAAGTTAATGTGATTTGTCTAGCATCTTTTTTGCGTGAGATTTCATGTCTTAATATATAGGATGTGCCGGCAGTATATACGGCAACAAAATTAGCTCTATATATATTGCAAAAAGTGCAAACATGTTCGACGCCTTCTTTATCTTTTACCATTTGACGTGTAAAGTTACCCCCAAACACTAGACTGTGTTGCTTTTTTGGGTTTCTTGTGTAGGAATATGTGCAGCATGAGAAGAGGTTTGTGCTGGTGAACTAAAGTAAGTGCGTGCAGTATGCGAAAAAGGAGACTGTGTAGTCCTAAATATGACCGAACTAGGATTATTGCTATCTATAAAATCCTGATTTTCTTGTATTTTTGTGTCTTCTATATTACCAAAGAAATGTGATTCTAGTGGGTTACGTATTATATTAGCATAATATTCAGGCTCAACAATGTTATCAAAATTCAGGTTCAGTTTAACATTTTTAGAGCCAGAAGGACATGCCATTATGCTAAATTAAAATTTATACTAGAAGAACCCGATTGAAGTTTGATAGAGAGCGTCGGATGAAGACCCGGTATTTGCGAGAGATTTGAGCGTGAACGGAGCTTGAAGAGCCCGGTAGTAGCAAGAGACGATGGATCGGAGCTTGAAGAGCCCGGTAGTAGCGAGAGTTGTGCGATGGATTAGAGCTTGAAGAGCCCGGTAGTAACGACTGGCGAGTAGCGAGAGAGCGATCAGAGATTGTTGCCAGAACCGTAAGAAGCTTGATAATATTCTTGTGTTTTTGTGTCTTCTATATTACCAAAGAAATGTGATTCTAGTGGGTTACGTATTATATTAGCATAATATTCTAGCATAATATTCAGGCGCAGCAGTGTTATTCTAGTGGGTTTTGTGTCTTCTATATTATCAGGATTATTGTTTTCTATAAAATCCTGATTTTCTTGTGTTTCTGTGTCTTCTATATTACCAAAGAAATGTGATTCTAGTGGGTTGCGTATTATATTAGCATAATATTCAGGCTCAGCAGTGTTATCAAAATTCAAGTTCAGATTAACATTTTTAGAGCCAGAAGGGCATGCCATTATGCTAAATTAAAATTTATACTAAAAGAACCCGATTGAAGTTTGATAGAGAGCGCCGGATGAAGACCCGATATTTGCAAGAGATTTGAGCGTGAACGGAGCTTGAAGAGCCCGATAGTAGCAAGAGACGATGGATCGGAGCTTGAATAGCCCGGTAGTAGCGAGAGTTGTGCAATGGATTAGAGCTTGAAGAGCCCGGTAGTAACGACTGGCGAGTAGTGAGAGAGCGATCAGAGATTGTTGTCAGAACTGTAAGAAGCTTGATAATATTCTTGTGTTTATGTGTCTTCTATATTACCAGAGAAATGTGATTCTATTGGGTTACATATTATATTAGCATAATATTCAGGCTTAGCAGTGTTATTCTAGTGGGGTATCTTCTATATTATCAGGATTATTGTTATCTATAAAATCCTGATTTTCTTGTGTTTCTGTGTCTTCTATATTACCAAAGAAATGTGATTCTAGTGGGTTACGTATTATATTAGCATAAAATTCAGGCTCAGCAGTGTTATCAAAATTTAGGTTCAGATTAATATTTTTAGAGCCAGAAGGGTATGCCATTATGCTAAATTAAAATTTATACTAAAAGAACCCGATTGAAGTTTGATAGAGCGCATCGGATGAAGACCCAGTATTTGCGAGAGATCTGAGCGTGAACGGAGGTTGAAGAGCCCGGTAGTAGCAAGAGACGATGGATCGGAGCTTGAAGAGCCCGGTAGTAGCAAGAGTTGTGCGATGGATTAGAGCTTGAAGAGCTTGGTAGTAACGACTGGCGAGTAGCGAGAGAGCGATTAGAGATTGTTGCCAGAACCGTAAGAAGCTTTATAATATTGAGAGGGTGAGTAGAAAATAAGAGGGGGAGGGGGTATTTAAAGGGATTTTTAGTGTTTAAAAAATTTTCTCAATTTTTTTTCTTATTAAAAAATGCCCAACGGGCAAAATCTTGCCCGTTGGGCAACTTTTTGCCAACGATCATTTTTTTGCCCGTTGGAACCTGGGCCGGGCCGACCCGGGTTTGTGCGGGCCCCTGGCCAGCCCAGGCTAAAACCCGGGCCAGGCTGGGGGTACCCCCCAGCCCAGCCCCGGGCCCGGGCCGTTCAACGGCCCGTTAACCGGGCCTCCGGGCTTATTTGCAACCATGACCTCACGATAGGTTCGGGTTCAAATACTGTATCCCATAAATCAATACTTGGAATGTCTTTTAATTGGATATACAAATCTTATATTAATAGTCAACTTTATTTTTTAAAAAATATTATTTACACACCCATTCATTCCAACATACATGTACCTTCTTTCCTCCTCTATGTCATTTTACCAATTTAATTTCAATCCCTGTAGTAATGTTAACTTGTTTGTTTGTTTTTTTCGGTGTTTGGTGGGGGGGATTTCATGGTGTCAAAAAAGCCCGGCGGCCCGGCCCGGGTTTTAGCCGGGGCCCGCCCAATCCCGGGCCGGCCCGGCCCGGGTGCCAATTGTCAAAATTTTGCCCGTTGGCAAAAAATCTGCCCTTTGGGCAATTAGATTTTAAAAAAAAATTAATTTTTTATATTTTTTAACACCTAAAAAATCCGGCCCGGCCCGGCCCGGCTAAGGCCGGTGGGCCGGGCTGGGCGAGGGTTGCTCCCGGCCCGGCCTTGGATGCAGCCCGGCCTTTGGCCCGGATGGGCCGTTTTGACACCATGAGGGGGATTGCAGCTTGCAACTAACTAGATGTTTGGTTGTTTATGAAATTAAATGACTCCAACAAATGAACAGAAAATATTACCTTTTATTTTGGCAATTATCTTTTACAATAAAGCAAAAATATCAAGAAATGTCTATTATTATTGTGTGATATTATGGTGCTGATAATTATTTCAACGGATTTATTTATAAGAACAGAATACCATATTAATCCACATCAATCATCTTACTATAGCCAAAATCCATGCCGGATGCTTTAAATCTTACTCATCAAGTTAATATTTTCAAGCAGTACTTCAGACATCTGTGCATGGGCAAGTGCATCTGTGTGCATGCATAACTATGTATGCATACATTTATATGTACATGGAGATATATGGTATGTCAGTATATATGTAATTATGTACTGATAGATGGTGGAAACAGGTATGATTCATTCACCACTATAAATTCTAACTCAAATGTCTATCCAATTCACATGCATGTTTGAAAAGTCACTGCTGGGCTTACACCATTAATTTTGATTACGATCTCTATCCAAGTTTCATCCTATGCATTTATTTCATCCTAATATACTTCTATTTGTTTCCTGAATAGTGTCAGTTCCAAGTATTTTACGTAACATGCAACCATAACATCATAATATGCACATACCCCCTGCTTCAATTATGATTAAGGGTATCTTTTACGAGGTGGAACTCTGTTTCATCACCTTAATCTGTAATTAGTGAAGAGATGTAGGATTGACCAGTTGATCTGAAGTTTTTATTAATTATTAAGTCGGATAACATCAGTTAGGATTAATAAGGTTTCTTCTAATTAAGATATGATCATCAGACGTAGGATGCGGCCCAAATTATCTCCTTTCTAATTTTAGAAATGTCGCATTGATAACAGGCATGCAGAATGTGGAATTCTGTTCAATCCCTTAACTTCAGTGTAATTAGTGAATATGATGCGACGGAGCCGTGATCCGATGTGTATTAATTTATATTTGGTGATAACATCAACAGATAGACAGGATTAACAAGATTTCTTTTAAATAAAATAAGATCATCAGATTTAGGTCGTTGGTCACAGGAATGCACAATGGTGGGCACTGTTTAATTTCCCCAACTTTAGTGTTAATTCTGGAGAGGATGTAATCGGCCCAGTGACTTACTACTGTCTGTTAATTTCTATTTTTTTTGGTACATCAGTTTGGATTAATGATATTTCTTTAAATAGAATGAGATCATCAGATCAACTATGTGGCCCAACTTATGTTCTATTAAATGTTAGAAATGTTCAATTGATCACGGGAACGCTCTAAGGTGGAACCTTATGAATGAAATTGAACATCTATTAGAGTGGAGCTGGGATGTGAATTAGGGGAGAGACTAATTTCATATAATATTTTTATTTCTACCATGCTGCTCATAATTTTAATAGTTTCATGGTTGAGCTTTGTGCTAGCATTTTTAAATCTAAATTGCCATGACATGGCTTCAAAACATATGTACTTCGTGCATCATCTCTGTTGTGTGTTGCAGTATCTGTGTTCGATTAGTGCATTCTTTCTCTTTTGCTTCAGAAATGGGATCATGTGTATCTACTATTACTTAACACGATCATAGGGTGGCTCTGGCATTGCGGTGGTGCCAAGATAGTAGAAAAGTGAAAGCAAATTTTATGCATCTGTGATACGCTAAGTTGGCAAAATTTGTGTACCAGTGTTATATAACAATTATATAACATCAGAACCGAATATGTTGGGGGGGACAAAGTGATAACCTTGTCAAACTTAGCATCGATTTTGTGAGCGAATAAACTAGTTGCCTGAGTTCCTCTTCCAAATAATCCTTGATTGCCGGTCATGGTTAAATATAGATTGTTAGTAAATCAGCATGGATTCCTTTTCGGTTCGTTTGATATTTGTCTTCATTGTCTTTTGATGCATTCTTCTTTTTGCCTTAATTTTTTTAAAATGCAACATTACACTGTTCCTTGCATTTTTGCTTATGTCAAATCACTGCAAACTCTACAGGTCACAGCATTGGCCGCTGAAGTAGAATCCTTACAGAAGGACAAAGAACACCTGAGAATCAACCTTCTCAGAGCTGAAGAGGAGGTACTAAATAAATTGACAATCTTTTTCTTCTTTAATAAACTTATCATAATATCATTCTTGTAATATTTTTCCTGAAGGTTAAGGTATTGTTCGAGGAGAATAGGGTGATCGATGAAGAGAATAAGAAGCTGGTGAGGCAGTTGCATAGAGAAAGGAACCGCCATGGATCCGAGAGCAAGCCTTCATCCTGCAAGCCCTCGGCTTCGAAAGTGAGTGGCAAGGGCAGTAACTGGGTGTGCCTGATTTGTTATTTGGTCTGGTTTCAAGTGTGGAATCTTTAATGTGCAGGGGAAGCGCAAGTCGAGTTTGAAGGAAGGAAGCCCTCAAGGGAGGCAGATTGATTTCAGCGGTTCCGACTCACCAAGGCTGCCTTTGTCACCGCTGCATCAGAATTCTCCGGACTCCAGCAAAATGCTTAAGAAGTGACTTCTCTTGAGTCAGTTTCTTTTCCTACTGATAACAGAAACCCCCACTCAATGTTTTTCTTTCCGACCTCCACTTGCAGTGGAAGAGGGATTCTGAGCGGGCTTTATTAATCTTTTTTATCTTCTTGAGTTGTTTAAACCGTCTTGCCATTAGCTGTATTCATAGAAAAACTAGTGCGGATTAAAATGAATATAAACAATCCCTTGACTTCCATGGTCTCTGTGGAGGGTTCTTTCAGTGGCTATCCCCAACATTTTGCTCACTTCGACATGCGCTAAATGCTAATGTGATTATTTTGGAGAAAATGTTTTTTTCTTATTTTCTCTGAATGCGCATGAGATTATTTTGGAGGAAATAGTTTTTTTTTTATTTTCTCTAAATCTAAATGCTAGCGTGCCGACATTGCTAATAGAAGTTTTTCTACATCCAGAATTTATGACAATTTTAGTGATCTAATAATAACCGGATGGAGCTAATAACTCCGACCAAAATTCACTTGTTACGGAATAAAATCATATTTTTCTATGTTGCTGAAAACAAAATTCACTGCCTTCAAGGCTCATCAATGTCAGGATTTACAACAAATGGAAATGTGTAAAACACTACTAGGAACGAAGAGATCAAAAATACTACTTACACAGATTGATCAGTAAGTTTACTTTCTTTCTCTGCAATCAAGGTATAGTAATATATATCTTCATGCTATGAAGTTACAGTACATCCTCTCCAACTGCGGAAGCCCACACGATCTTATTTGAAGAATGATTTTTAAAAATGACCATGCATGTAAAATTGCAAACATGCTGGGCACAAAAGTATCCAATCAAATTCATGGTCACGCAGCAGCAGACTGCTTGTCGTCATGGTCATCAAGATTCAACGCATGTAATAGCTTTGGCCATGACTCTGGGATCCCGCCGGGAAGCTCAAACTCTAAAAGCTTTCCCTTCTTGCGGTAATACTCCTCCACGGGCTCGCTCTGCACGGGGTACAAACGAAATCATGAGTTGAACTCAGTGTGAATGGTAGGAATTACCTGAACGCATGTTTTATTAGCAAACTAGAAATAACCCGTGCGCACAGTGCACGGCGCAAAAAAAAAAATTCCCCACCCAGGATGCGGTGCACACGCGCAACCGAAAAGGAGCGAGAACTGTATGCATGTGACGGCATCGTCGAGGGTAAAAGGGGAAGGTTGTTTGAATTAGGGGTTTTTTGAATGTGGGTGCAATTTTAGGTTTTTTTTGGGGATTTTTGGGTTCCCAACAAGATGAGGTGGCGCATCCATCGCCAATCCTTTGTCCCGGGACAAAGGCCCTCTTTTGTATAATAGATGTCACACCGAGATATATATATATATATATATATATATATATATATATATATATATATATATATATATAGGAAAAAGGGGATCTAAGGTGACTCCTTAGATGAAAATCAAAGGAGGCGCCCCCATTTCCCCCCATCTCCTACAATTTTTTTTAGAAACTTTTTTCATGGGGTTGTTGTTCACATCATGGATGATCAACATACCAAATTTCAAGGGATTCCAATACTTTTTGAGCCACCATATACCCCTTACAACTTCAACGGTCTAAAAACGTGCTTAAAACCCCACGAAGTTGCAAGGGGTAGATGGGGGATCAAAAAGTATTGGAATCCCTTGAAATTTGGTATGTTGATCATCCATAAGGTGAACAACAACTCCATGAAAAAAAATTTCAAAAAAATGTTTGAGATGGGAGGAAATGGGGACGCCTCCTTAGATTAAACCTAAGGAGGCACCTTAGGATCCCTTTACCCATATATATATATATATATATATATATATATATATATATATATATATATATATGCAAATGTGCCTGCGCACAGAATTACCTGCAAACAGCCCCTCTGTTCGGGGTTTTGAAGTATTTTTTTTTTGAAATTTTTTTTCAGTAGCTAGATATACTTGTTATGAAGCTCCCCACAAAATTTCAGGTCAATCCGACACCGTTTGAGCCTCCGTTCATCGATTTCAAAAACGTTGCGCAAAACTGTCCAGAATTCTGGACAGTTTTGCGCAACGTTTTTGAAATCGATGAACGGAGGCTCAAACGGTGTCGGATTGACCTGAAATTTTGTGGGGAGCTTCATAACAAGTATATCTAGCTACTGCAAAAAAAAATTCAAAAATAATACTTCAAACCCCCGAACAGAGGGGGCGTGCGCAGGTAATTCTGCCTGCGCACGTTCTTAGGTACATTTTAGGGATATATATATATATATATATATATATATATATATATATATATATATATATATATATATATATATATATATATATATATCAGGTAATTCTGTCTCTAAATACCCGACCCACCAATTTTCAACCCGATCACATGTGTTTTGTCCCGTTCATCCATCCGACCCAAATTTAACTGTTTCGCATGAATAGAACTTTTGCAAATGGTTGATGAAAACATGCACCATATTGTACTGCCTGTTCAATTAAAAAAAGAGCCATCCAACATATTGTACTGCCTCATCAAAACATATTGTACTGCCTGTTCAATTAAAAAAGAGACATCCAACATATTGTACTGCCTCATCAAAACATGCACCACAGCACGCTTTGGCAAGCACCAAAATGGTCTTATGAAAATATAATCAAAAAAGGTTGTAAACATGGTTGCTTGATTCATAAGCAATAATGTCCATAAGATACCATATGGCCACTGACATCAAGCTGCTTACAGTACTGAACTAATAATAATGGGGCTAAATGTATCTAAACTATTAAATTCTTTCATGTTTTCTCCTAAAACATCCTAAACTATATATATTAAAATTAACTTCTTAAAATTTTACCACTTTTTCTCAAACTATCCTCCGTCATATTACTGTTAGTTAGGCTAGCACGTCTTTTTTTAAACGAAATTGCCCTCTTTTAAAACCCCATTTGCTATCTTTTTTTGACGTTTTTGCCAAAACCATTGGAACCCTTGCTCCATCATGGTAGAGGATGCCAGCGGGTGGGGTGGAAGGGTGTGATGACTGTCAAGATGATGGAGGCCGGTGGCGGTGGTACGGCAGAGATGATGGAGAACATAAAAGAAGTTGATTTTTGGATGCTTCAAATTTTTAAGGAAGGTGATTAATATTATGCTAAAGATGAACATAATGATGATGATGGAGAAGAGGAAGCGGCCAGTGGCGTCAGCGTGGGATGATGTGATAATTTAATGATATTTGAATTTTTTATGATGATGATGAGAGGGTAGAGGACAGGGCGGCGGTGGAGGAATGATGATGAGGAGATCTTAGGATCTACTTACTTTTTTTCTTTTTTAAATTTCTTTTTCGCATTTTACACTTATGCGTATTTGTTAATTTCGTTTCTTTTCATTTTTGTGGAACCAACATGCATAGTTTAGTGTAGGCTTATTAAGAATAATAAGAATTTTGTATTTTAATTATGAGACCACAAGAAAAGAAAAAATAAACAAAAGAAAAAATGTTTTAAAAGAAAAATCAAAACGGAAATAATGAAAAAGATAAAAGTAAAAAAATGTAATAAACAAAATTGAAATTTGTGAAAATCAAAATTGAAAAGTTTAAAGACATTGAAACAAAATCACATAATGAGAAAACTAAAAAAGAGGAATTAGAAAATTTTGAAAAAAAAATGAAGGATAAATAAATAAATAAATAGAAAAATACATGTTGGGGACAAAGAAATAGAAAAAAATTAAGAAAACATTGCATAAAAGTTATGAGTATTTTTAAAAAATTTATTTTCAAATAAATAAAGAAAAATATAAGTATGTGACAAAGAAATAGTGAGAAAAATTAGTTTAAAATAAAACATAAAAATATAGCCAATGAAATAAAAATGTTCACTAATCCAAAATAATAATAAAAAGTAAAGCAACAGATGCTAACAAATAAGATCACATAAATAGAAAGGTTTTAAAGAAATAACAAACCAAAAAGAAAAATAAATATGATAAGAGAGAAAACAATGAAATTGTTAATAAATATAAATATAAAACAAAATGAAAGTTCATGTCTAGTGAACCCAATGTGTTTTGCTCATTTCATCCACTCATTGCAAATTTATTAGTTTCATAGTAATAAAACTTTTTGCAACTGCAAAATGAACGCGTAAAACACCTTGCGTTCACAAGATATTTGGTATATTATGCTTTTAGATCATGGAGACCAAACTTAACAGCACAAATCATTAAAAATAATGGAAGTGAACTTTTCAATGACGTGCATATGGCTTAGCCACATACGTCATATGTTTCTTGAGACAAAACTTACAAGTTGTAAGTGATTCAAATCAGAAGTACTCAAGAGTCCTTATGCAACTTCATGAGTCTTTTCTCACCAATATGGTCTAGTCTATAATGTCATAAGTAGGATTCATACTCACTTGACGTCTTTCTTTTATTCACATTATGAGTATTCGATATGGTGCTTACAACATATATGACATTGCTCAATGCACCAAGCCAAAAAATGTGTTTTTAAAAATGTTCATAACATTGTCTTTCAATACAAACTTGTAACCTTCCTTATCTAACAAGAAAATCGATACAATGTTACATATCAAGCTTGGTACGTAAAAACAATTGTGCAATATCAAAACTTTGCCATGCGACAGTCTAAGGTGAAATTTCATTATGGCGACAACATCAACTCTTGCTCCAGTTCTAACTTATATGTTCATTTCATCAACTCTCAGCTTTCTACTTTTTCTTAGCCCATTTAGACAATCACTAATGTGAGAACCAGCTACGCTATCTATTACCCAAGTGGTAGGAGAAGCAGAACAACTGTTTTGAATGACATGCAGATGACTACATATGATATTTGGTATATGACGTACAGCAGTCAAGAACCCGACCATGGACGTGAATGTTTCTGGGTCTGGAACTGCAACGACAACTCCAAGTCAAACTCGAAGGTACATCAGATTTCGGACAACGCCAAACGAGAGATGGTCCTAGTTCTACAAAAGGAATCACGGTCTGAGGGAGGCGTTCGACAGTTTCGAGCACTAGGCCCGAAGAGCTTCACTGAAAAGGAGGACCCTCTACAGGTGGAGGAATGACTGAGTAGCATTGTTTACAACTTATGTGCCACCCGCGTTCCGAATGACTCGTGGGTGTATGTAGCGACAGGATCTAGTGGAAGGCGGAGGAGGCCCGCTTGGGGCTACCCCTCTATTGAGCTACATTCACTCTGGTCTTCAATGCAAATTTCTTTCCACCACAGGCAAAAACGGAGTTGAAAAATAAATTCAGCAATTTAAAGCAATGCTCGATTACGGTAGATCAGTATTCCATGCTCTGCATGTTCGCTCCAGAGTCAGCTAAGACGCTTGAGTCGAACCATGGATTTCCAGCATGGACTGAACATTGAAATTCGGAGGAAGCTAATCCCGGTGAACCTGACTACGTATGTCGTGGTGCTGCCAACAGCCCGGAAACATGAATATGTTGAGAGAAGCCGAAGAGCAACTTCTGGCTACCACTCTGATACCACTACTGGCAGTAGTGGGTTAGTGGGGTTAGATATGGGTGTTGAATATTAAATGAAATCTTGTCTGAAATTGATAAAAATCCATCTTTTATTAGAGAGCGCGGCGCCCTCTCGAATCGATAGCTTAGAAGTGTGAGTTCCTCTTGAAAGAACTCAACCAATCTTGTATCCCCTTTTATTTTTAGTTTTTTAATTAATAAAGATCCCACCTTTTTCCCCAAATCTATCTTCCTAATCCTATGAATCCTTCATTTCCACTAAGAATCACATCTTTCCTTAAAAATCCTCTTTTTATCCAACAAAACCTAGAAAAATCCTATCACTAGTCTAACCTAAAACTGCAGTCTTTACAAATAGTTGGATCTAGCTACATGCACATTTAGAACTACGATTCTCTCTCGCTCTCGTTCTACATTGTGAAACTCCTGTCAGTCTATATCCACATAAAACCTTAGCATAACAAGCAAGAGGCAGTAACAATCATGGTTCAAGGTTTCGGCCGATACCCAAGGGTATCGGCCGTTTCGTTTCGGTCTCGGTGGGTACCGAGACAGAAACTCGTCTCGGCCGAAACGTTGCCGTTCGGCCGAAACCGGCCAAAACAGCAACGTTCCGACTGAAACCAATTTAAAAAAGAAATGAGAGGAAGAGGAAGAACATCAAAACAATAAGGGGAAAAATGAAAAAATACTGTCAAGGTTTTACAGCACATCAAAAAAAAGAAGAAAAGATGAAGAAAACGAAAAAATGAGGAAGAGGAAGAGGGGAGAGGGAGAGATTTACCTCGCCTCCCGCCCTCCGCCCTCCCGCCTCCCCGAAGAAGAACCCACCGCCCGCGAAAGATGAAGAGGAGTTAGGTCACGGGATTATTAAGTAATGAGGGATGCTACTCATATTACACATTTTGCTAAACATATTGCATTTATTTACAAGTTTGCCATTGTCTTTTACAATTTTAATGGCAAACTTGTAAATATATGCAATGTTTAGAAAAATGTGTATGTGATTAGCAGCACCAATAGTGTGGTATATTGAAAGTGAAATTAAATTTACAAGTTTGCCATTGTATAAGTAAAATATGTTTAGCAAAATATGTATTTCTAATTTTTTGATAGTAGTATATAAATAGGTAAATACATATTAGTATACAAACTTGATAGTATTAGATAGTATGTGTTTAATACTTTAGTTGTTAAGTATTTGATACTTTAGTATTTGATACTTTATTATTTGATACTTTAGTATTTTATAGTAATGGATAGTATTTGATACGTATTCAAGTATTTAAAACTACCGATACGGACGAAACGAAACTCACTTTCGAAACCATCGAAACGGACGATACCGATACCACAACCCAAATTTTCGAAAGACCGATACCGAGACTGAAACAGAGACCTAAAACCTTGGTAACAAGTAAGGATTGAGGTTTTGGTTTCGCTCGGTTTCAGTCAGTTTCGGCCAAAATCAAGTAGTTTCGACAGAAACATCACTTCTTACAATAAAATATGAATTTGTGTTTATATTAATGATCATATTTGAACTATATACATAAAAATATTTACTAAAATTCCAACTTTATAAAACCTTTAAAATTTTATGGAAATTTTAAAAAATATATTATAAAAATCATTAAAATTCTTTTAAAAATGTATCACAAATGCATTGCTATAGAAATATATTTAAAAATTCATATACATCTGAAGCCGAAACTCAAAAGGAAACCAATGAAATGGGTGAAACCAAGGTTTGAGGTCTCGGTTTCGGTCTCGGTATCGCTCTCTCGAAAATTTAAGTTTCGGTATCGGTATCGTCCGTTTCGGCAGTATCGGACGTGGGTTTCGGTTGGTCCGTATCGGTAGTTTTAAATACATAAACTCTATCAGATACATAAAAAACTAAAGTATCTAGAAGTTTGCCTTGCACACCCACCGTTTTACTCTGCGCACGTACCACTTATTTGCAAGTTTGCCAAAAAGAGCTTGGAGTTGCTTTGTGCACCCACCATTTTACTTTGCGCACATACCATTTATTTACAAGTTTGCCATAAAATATATTACTCTACACAGTACACATATCACTTATTTACAAGTTTATCATTCAAAAGTTTGAAAACTGCCATTCTCTCTCTCTTACTCACGACATTCTCTCTATCGCTCACGTCTCTCTCTCTCTCTCTCTCTCTCTGGAGCAGCGGGAGTGGCGCAGCAGCAGGCGACGCGGCAGCAGGCGGCGAGGCAGCAGTGCGGCGGTGAGGCGCGGTGAGGTAAGTTTCTCTTCCTTTTTTCGTTTTCTTTTTTTCGCAGTTTTTTCTTTTTTCTTCTTCATCATCTTATTTTTCAATTTTGGACAATTTCTTTCACATTTACTGACCGAAACCCTAGGGTTTCAGCCAGTTTCGTCCGATACTTGACGAAACCGGCCGAAACCCTAGGGTTTCGGCCGATACTGATTTTATGCAGCAGTATCGGACCGATACTGGGCGGTACCGGTCCGATACACCCGATACCAAGAGGTATCGGGCGATACCTCAAACCGTGGGTGAAACTGTGCTAAACTTAAAAATTTTTCCAATGGCCAAAACCGAAACCGATTTCTCAAACGTTGGTAACAAGAAACAGGTAAAGGCATGACAGTGAGATCATCGATGCACTAGTATGGAAAGCACAGGTGGATAGCAAGGAAGAATCTTTTAAATAGAACTTTTGATGCCACCATCGTATTCAATGTCAGTCATTCTGTGTTGGCTGCTTTGGTACTTTCCACAGCCGTTGACATTTTTTCTCCCATGTGTAGGCACTTTATTATTCATGTTTATTCATGGGCTTGCTTTAATTTATATCTGTTCTATAATTAGAATTAGTTGGATTGATGCTTAATAACATTAATACATTTACGATTAAGTTGGGTGGGTATGTATTTTTAGGCTTCCATATTTTGGGGCTTATGAAGTATAACTTAGCAATGTTATTATGAAAAAACCTCATTGGGTATGCATTTTAGAAAATATATATTAATAATTTTTATACAATGACAAATCATGTCCTATTTCACAGGAATTAGGTTTACATTGATGTATATTGTTCTGCAATGTGTCCTACTTTTCCAACAGCGATGTGTCACTATGAATCTCGACTTCCCATGCCTTTGCCCATGGTTATTTGGTAGGCCCATTCCTTTTAAGGATTATATGTTCATCCATTACCATGTCCATTAATATAATTAATCCAAGCATCAAATTGATTTGTTTTGGTATAAATCGCCACCAAAATCCCATAAATCCCCAATGGATCCCCAACTTTATTATTACTTCACCTATAGGTTCTGTTAGATGATTAATTTAGACCCTCGAACCTTCAAATAGTTCCTGAACAATTTGAAGTTGCAACCCCTTTTATCACAAGTGTCCATGGGCAACAGTGTCCATGTGTGGTTTGCACCACCTTAATATACATATCAAGGTCATCTAAGGAGAGTGTTAACAGATAACGGCTAATTGTTGATTCTATGTTATTCCTTTGCGATTAAGAAAATATCTGTCTAGTCACGGTAGCTGTAACACTTGTAACTGCTCTATTATATATGAAGAAAGTCATATTTTCCTCTTGCAACCACAATAGCATCATAGCAGACTTCACTCCATAGTGAATTCGAAGAGAAACATCTTCTGGCGTATAGTACAAGGCAATATGTGCAAGGAAGTCAACTTTATGATGCAAATTAAAATTTTCATCAATCATATAGTAGGCTAACTTCTAGACATCCTATGTAATTCATCGAAGAAACCTTTAAGATGAATTTAATTGAAACAACTTGGAAGAACTGTCAAAAATGAATAATAAATGTAAGTACTCGTGAAAATGAAAACCTATGCATTTGTAGCATCATAGCATCATAGTCACGGTAGCTGTAACACTTGTAACTGCTCTATTATATATGAAGAAAGTCATATTTTCCTCTTGCAACCACAATAGCATCATAGCAGACTTCACTCCATAGTGAATTCGAAGAGAAACATCTTCTAGCGTATAGTACAAGGCAATATGTGCAAGGAAGTCAACTTTATGATGCAAATTAAAATTTTCATCAATCATATAGTAGGCTAACTTCTAGACATCCTATGTAATTCATCGAAGAAACCTTTAAGATGAATTTAATTGAAACAACTTGGAAGAACTGTCAAAAATGAATAATAAATGTAAGTACTCGTGAAAATGAAAACCTATGCATCAAATTGGTTGCCGGAAAACTTGATTCATGCCACACACACGAAATATCAATTAATGCCCAAAAAAGTGAAACAGTTACAAAAAAAATTTCTGCAAGAATTGACCTACATGTATAAAGTACAAAAAAAATAAAGTTGACGGAAAGATCACTCTGCAAATTAGTAATTATGAACCTTTGAATGATTTTAGAAAAGTGATATATTTCTAAAAATTAGGGGAAAAATATGAGTAAACAAAATAAAATGTGAAGATGGAACATACCAGTTCATGGTATATACGTAACCGCTCTTTAACGACCTCCTCAGTATCATCTGATCTAGTGATTAGTTTTGATGCGCAGTGTGCAGGTGGTAAAAGAGGGGCCATAGATATACCAGGCCTCCCATTTTCGCCTTTGATGTTGATATTAGCAATATTGAAGTTTCCTCCACATTGGCTGCAAATCCTCCTCCCAAGGCATTTCTCAAGCAGTACATCCTCTCTGAGCTTCAGATTGACTACCAGGTCAATATCAGTCACTCCATCAAGTATTTCCTAAATATGCAGCAGCAACACAAGGATGAGTGCACAAGTCAACATTGTGGAATTAAAAGTTCAAACTGTAATATCAATCTCATAAACCCTGTGGAAAAAACATCAGAAAAGATGAGTCTTGAAGGAGTAGAAGTGGTAATTCAGTTTCTCAAAGGAGAGTAACGTGAAAAGGATAAAAGCATAATTTTTCAACAGTATTCGAAGCAATTTAGGTCTTGGTCATGTGCATAAGCTGTCTAAGTAGGCTTTTTGATGCAGTAATGTAATGTCTCCTTTTTTTCTAATAAGCCCATGCAAGGCCCATGGCCTTTGGCCCATTTCCTATCATTAAGTAACTCCACTAACTCTCTCTCCTTTGCATTTCTGTAACCCAACCCGTGTTTGTTCTATGCCCTATTTCCCTCTCGCGGGCGAACACAACAGTCGACGGCAGCAATTCGAAAGAAACCCTAGCTCTTATCTCATCCCGCGCCGCATATTTTTCGGGATTTCGACTCTGATAAGATCTCTCTCTCCCTTATCTAATTTCGTGTTCCTTTTTTATATTTAAACACATCAAGTTTTAGGTTTTTTTCTCATGCGAAAAATTTACCTTTCTTCTTCAAAGTTTTTCCGATTGAGCTCTATTTGGGCTTTTGGATTTATGGATTTCACGGCTTGGCTTTCTACACTCATGGTAGACCTTCTTTACTCTAAATTTCAATTATACTCTTTTGTGCTTCGATTTTGTTGCGAAAGTTAGGGTTTTGTGCTAGGAGATGATGGTTCGGATTTTTATATGAAAGTGAACCATTCCCTTGTGTTAATTATGGCATCCCTAGGGCAAGGCGACATCTTTGCCAAAGCCCCGTACTTTTGATCAAGGGTTTTTGAGATCTAGGGTCGACCGCCGAGGTTTCCTCTTCATATGTGGGTTCGGCTAAGTTTAATTTACTGTTATAATTGCTTTCTTGTGGTTGTTCTTCTATCTGTGACTGTGACTGTTTTACCTCCCGCAGCTTGTGTTCTTGGGCTCTATTTGGGTTCGACTGTGTTTATTTGTTGTCTTTGGTTGTCTTGTCTTTGGTTGTCTTGCGGCTGAATCTTCATTCTACGTCCATTTTTGTGGACTTCTGGTTTACAGTTAATAAATTGTTATTGTAGCCTATGGATTAATTTCTGTGGGATTTTGAAGAGATGGACTGCTGCTTTTACTTTCAGAAATTGTTGGAAAATTCCCCAAACTAGGTAGACCCTAGATAACCCATCATGGATGCCTAAATACGAATCTGATCCTATAGTTGTCTAATAATTTAATTTCAACTTTTAATTGTTTAAAAGTCTTGATTGATTGAATGCACTGTAGTAGACTATGTAATGTTTTTCCTTCACTTTAGAAATTTATAGAAATTGATTGATAGGATTGTTTCCGTTAAGAGGATAAATTATGTAATTAGAATTGTGCAAATAAAGTCATTATTTATGAAATATTGATACATTGGATAAATGCTATAGACACCACAGTTTTATGCACTGTTTTCTTTACATAGTTTAGGAAATAAAGAACTAGTGAGTAACTGAAAAGGACACTGAAATAGTTAGAATGACATAGGGTTTTGGAAACTCATAATTGAAATTAGAAAGGGTGGCGGAGACCACGTCATTGACAGAATTGTAAAAACTTGATTGAGTCCCTATAATGATATCTTGGATCAATAAATTTAGGGCACATGTGAGCTCGTCCGTGAATCCCGAGGTAGTTCTTTAGCTCGCTTTTTTCCCTTTAAATTATAAGTATAACATAAAAATGAAAATTTTATTTAGATATAGACATCCTAGTGCTTAGTGTTAATGACTTGTTTAGGACTAGAATTGCATGAAAATTATAATTGTTGTTTATTGTAAATAATGTCTACGTCATCCATCTTTAAATGTTCTTTCTACAGAAACTGAACCAGAGTACGAGTAGGCTTCAGCTTTTGAGGAGTCTGAATTTCCAGTGGAGCGCGCAGATTTCTGAGGCAGTTTAGTAAGGAGAGTGTTTACATTTTGTTCAGCTTGTTTTCTTTATTGCTAGAAACAAAAGATTAGTAATTTCTCTTTAGTTATGCTTGTATACCCTTTTGAAGGATAAATAAAGTTATTTCTTTTATGAAATTCTTTTTGTTCGCTCTATGTTGGTTTCATTGGAACTTTGCAGGACCTGCACAAATAACGAAAAAAAGTAATGGTACCCGGAAATGGGGCATTACAAGTAAAGTGCTCAAATTTGACTAAAATGGCCATAAAGAGAAAATCATACAAAAGAGGACTTCAAAATGGGAACGTCAGGTCGATCTTTAAGACTTCTTTAAGACTGTGTTTGCTAACGAATATTCTCTTTCCAATAAATGGATATAAACATCAAGGATGGTAAATAAAAAGACAATACAAATGAAAAGTTAGTAGCTTATGGTTATGATTACCTTATGTTGCATTACAAGAGTTCCAAGCTACACTCTTACCATCAAATATATGAAGCATAAATACCATACAGGCTGTGTGAAGTAGATTATGATGACCATCTGCTCGAGTATTGGCTTGTGATCGTAAGGTTGCGATCAATGACTTCATCTGACTATGCTTCAGGAAGGCCAAGTCAAAGATACCAAATTATATGGTTGCAAAGCTCCTACAGACTGGGCTTATAATGGAAATGGTTCTTACCAATAAATGGAGATAAACATCAAGGATGGTCAACAAAGCTCTGAATCATCTGATGCAATCTTAGTAGCTCATAATTATGACTACCATATGTGTTATAAGGGTTTTAAGCTACATGCCTACGATTAAAATGGCGGGTGCATGGAATATATATGACGTGTAAATACCATACAGGATATGTAATGTAGATCATGATGATCATCACAGCTCAAGTAATGGCTTATGATTGTACGGTTGCGACCAACTACTTCATTTGATCATACTTCAGGAAGGCCAAGTCACAAATACCAGATTGATATGATTGCAAAGCTCTTAACTAATTTCCGTCCACACCAATAACATGAACTGATAAGCAATCTAAAATTTTTACGGTTTCAGAAGTAAATCAGCTAGACATCCCTCTGATCATGCCCCTCAAAATAATTGACAAAAATTAAATATAATGTGTACTCACAGAGTACATTAATTTACAATGCAAATCAATGATACCTAAAGTTGTGAGCATCAACAAGCTACAAGAGACTGCAGGAGATCAGATGTTTTCTGAATAAGTTGGCTGCTAGTCCCATCAAAATTACAGTTTCATTGTTCGTTTCCTTTTCAGCCTAAGGTTCTGCTTCAATTATAGCTATTAGTTGATTTTTAATGTAGCAAATTGGCATCGATAGAAATCATCAGTCTAGTGATAGGTTTGTTTAAGTTAAACTATACTAAGCAATTGTTTGGTGTGTCCTAAAACCGCTCTTGGTGTCTCATTACCCCCTTCTGAGCTTACCCACTGCGCAGAAGCTTTCCACTGTCATGGCACGTACAGTAAATCAACAAAATTCAATCAAGAATTTACCAACCCATATTTCCTCGATCCAATACTCAAATACTTCCCCTTCAAGCATAAATAGATCAAGTTCCTAATCTAATAGCAGCCGATAATAATTTGCAAGTGCAAAAAACCCATAGTTTGGAAGAGATGCTCACAAACCAGGCTTCACATATGTGCAAAACATGAATGTATGCATCTTACATTTTTTGAAACCCTCTAGAATATTCAGTGATCGCCACCCCATCCAAAAATTGTGGTGTTTCTAGCAGCATTTGAAGATTAAGTACACATAACAGGCTAGAAGGAAGAAGTGTGCTTATGACCTTAAACCTACAACAAGCTCGTCACATGAAACCCCAAATATGGATTTGATTTTATTGCTTACTTTAGTGCACTAATTACATGAGATATGACTAAAAATTAACTAGCAGAAAGAAGTTTAGATGTTTGCAGAGCGAGAAGATACATGGTAAGGATGACATGGGGTAACATATAAAACCTGAAGCTCAAAAAAATATGAAATCACCTTAAGCAGATTTTTTTGAGTCCATCAGTTCAAAGGAGATAGAAGTAGAATCTGACCACCAGCAATACTAAATATGACTATCTGAATCAGTTAAGGTTTTTAATGGTGTCCAGGTGATTTGATTGCTAGCTGGACTTTTTATCTGAGATAATGTCATTCGCTCGTACCTATAGAGAAATCAAGGATACGGTGCTATTGAATATTAATGACAGTACACACAAATTAGATAGGGTGTTAAGTTTCACAATTATTGTTTACTATAGCCCATAAACTAAGCATAAGCCTATAGGATATCTTCCTCGCTTAGAATATGAACACAGAATTAATGCTCATGACAATTATGTTTAAAATATTGCTATCATCCACTCATCCCTTCCTTTAGGACCAACAGAAAACAAAATGCCTAATTAAATATGTAGAGAACAAAATAGAATCTCAAATACCATCATAGACTAAAAATGCAGCCACATTAGACAAGTTACTCCCTTACCAATCTTTTACCTACAAGTTTCGGCCTAAGGGAAAACTAATCTATCAGTTTCACAACAACGACCTACTCAGTGCATCGGTTTTTTTTTTGAGGAAACGCTGTTTTTTTTTTGAGGAGACGCTGTAAAAGCACCATAATCTAGAATACTTTCCAGGTCAATCATGACATTATCGTTGACATCTAGACAAAACATAACCAGTGATTTCTTCTTTGTATTTTGGTTAGCATGCACTTATTCATCGATAGAGGCTAAATGAAAGTGCTAGTGATGGACCACCAGGCCTAAACCGTCCACAAAAGCAATACAAATCATCGGATAATTCTAATTTCCATGTTTCCACGACCTAATAATTGATGAATAGCACTCAGAATAACTCCTGCAAGGCTTGGGCTCTCATGCATGTCCAGATAGAACTATAATTGTCAATCCAGTTCAGTGTGCTTCCTTTTTGTTCCTCATTACATGGAGAAACGCAAGATGACTAAGAAAAGGACGCAAATCTCACTATATATTAAATTTCATGATAAAAGAGAGTTCCAAATACAATTAGCACAATCATTTACCTGGATATGTTATCTTTTTTCTTTCACATATAGCATGAGATCAAAACTTATATTTAAAACAGGAATAATTGTATATGATACTGAACCAATTTTCGATCACATGAGTGCTCCCTCTCTTCCTCCCATTGCCCCTGCCACCTTAACCATACTGTTATTAGATTTATCATTGTCATTGTAGATCTTCAGTTGTGAAAGTATGCTAACGATTATATTTGTGATATTCAGACTACTTATCATCCGTGTAAACTGTAAAGCATCCAAAAACTATTAAGGGAATCTTCACCGTAAAAAACAAAGTCAAAATATGATTTTTAGGAACATGAGAAGGAGAAGCCAAGAAGGAATTTAAAAAAGAACAATTTACCCGGGTGTAAGAATGAAAATAAGGATTATAATGAATCCTACTTGGTCTTCTCCTCTATCCATGAGCTACAGTCCCAGGTCAAGTTCCCCCCCTCCCCCCCCCCCCCCCCCCCCCCCCAAGCCTCTTAGTGTACAACAGCAAGATTGAACCCCCAAAATGTCACCCTAACGTGATATGAAGAACACTTAAACCTATCAAAATTGGCATGGCTGACATGGCTGAACACAACACACTGTGGCATTCATGTCTGCCAATAGTAAATGTGATCATTTATTCACCTCGAAAAGTTTGGAGAAATTGAAGAATGTAAATGCCAACTTTTGACAGGAACTACTTGTTTGGCAGATTATTTTACTATTATTGTTTCTTTCGTTTGTGAATAATAACCCAGCACAGTACATATACTTAAACGAGTTAATAAACAAAGATTTAGAAAACATACATGTAGCAATGTCCTTGTGTATAGCTTTTAGAGTGTTTTCATGTCTGACAACACGTCCCTGTCAGAACCAAGAATTTAAATATCGGGATCGTATCGGATGGCTAATTTTCATATCGGATAGCGGATATCGGGGGATATATCGGGGATACGTGTCAATATCAGGTTGTTCATATTGAACATTATAAATATACAAATCTTAATAATTAAATAGTAGTTATAACATCATTATATGTCCTTATTTGATTATATCATGAAAATATCATCAATATAATAAAGTAACATCATACTAACATGTTAAAATTAATCATTAACATATTACTTAAAGTAATAAAAATTAAAAAATAGCATGACTTTAATAGCAAGAGTGACTAACCTCATAGTTGTATCTAGTCACTTAATCTTTTACTTACGTGCTATTTACGTGCTATTGTATGAATGTAAAAAAACAAGGCTTGTAAAAAATACATGGAAAATCAAGACCATGCCAATATAAAATAAAAACATTCAAACCTTAACATAAAATGAGCTTTAGTTAAATTCTTTAAAGTCAAACATTAATATAGTTGAACATTCATGCTTTTAAATTATAATAATATGTTAATATTGTATCTATCAAAATATTGTAATAATTGTAAGTTTGTAATAACAAAATTACAATTTAATTAAAAATACATATCAGCCGATATCGCCGATATCAGGTCGATACATCGGCCTATATCGGCCTGATATATCGATCGATACATCTGATATCAACCGATATTGGGTCAATTTTTTAAAACTCGATAAATTAAGACATATCGTATCGGTTGGGACCCGATACCGATATATATAGAACAAGATGCATGTGTCTGTGTCTACAGATCATAGCATGGAAGTAATAAACTCAAAAGTTATTTTTGCAATATCAACTCTTGAAAACATTAATCAACACCAGACGGTTAAAAAACAATACGAGGTATATCCTTCACTTTGAAAAGAAGAACAGAAGAAAATCTGAAGAATTTCTTGACAACAATGAGAAGCAGAATGTTGCAATAATAAACTAAATTAGGTAGTGCTAGACCAGTTTCAATGTGTTCCCAAAGTCAACAAGAAATATCAGACCTATAATATAGTGTGGCTACTATTTTTCATTTTTTACATGAATAGAAATTGCTTACCGCTTGTCTAACTGTTCGTGGAAAACCATCAAGAATAAATCCTGATTCACCCTTAGCTACTCCCTCTTCAAGACGCTTGGACAACAGATTTATAATAATTTCATCTGACACCAATTTGCCTTGATTGACTATCTCAGCAAGCTACAAGAAAAATATAAATCAACAAATAAAGATCAAAATAGTATACCAAGAGAAAACAGTGACTAGTTTTGGAGAATATTCTACGTAGAAATGCTGCAAGGCATGCAACTGTGCAAAGGACTGTCAAGCAGGTTTGATTGAAACTCAAGAAGAAGTAGCTGCTAAGTATTTTCAGGGACGTAGACGATATTATATGATGCAGTTTTCATCAACTGATAAGCAAAATAACTAGCATAAAAAGAGAGCCATGGCTAATTAAAATTTAACCATTTACTAGTCATTACCCGTGCACATAGTGCACGGCGTAGAAAAAATCCACACGAACATGATGCGGTGAACGCGCACAACCAAAAAGGTGTGAGAGCTGTGGTGTGTTTCTCGGTATCGTAATAGATAGCTGAGCATAGTGTTATCAAATGTCAGCATTCGAATCCATATTCAACAAAGATCAAATTTTATGTCAGGTATAAATCTTTTTTGTATAATCCAAAATCATTTACGTCCTTGTAGATTTTATAATCCGAGTCTTTCTTATGTGATTAACGGGTTTGAATTCATAAAGGGCCATGCTTTGATTCACGCCCGACCCGAAAATCACAGTCTGTTAGTGGGCCCGCACCCACTCCTTCGGTTCGTCCCCCAGCAACGAAAATATATAGTTATCATGGCTGGTTGAGGACGTGGGTAAAATTACATACAATCAAATCTTAAAAAATTAAATACAGTCAAATCTCCAAACCCTCGAATTTAAGCACTGTTTTTTTGTTGCCAACCAATATTAATTTACTCTATTAATCGGCATTTATTCTACTCTTTTCAATCATTTATGTGAAATAAAAGTAAGATAGGAATACATATGCATGAAAATTATTTATATGGCTTAATTATCGAACACACGTTCGGTTATTATTGGATTTCTATTAATTTTTGTGCTTTTAATTTGTTAATTTTCTCCTTTTTGGGAAATTGTTGTTTCCATTATCCTAGTCAGCGTCCCAGTCAACAACCCAAAATATGACTGGGACAAAACTGCCACGTAGGACAAAGATTCAAAAAATGTCGTGTTTTATAGAATATATTTTTGTGCTTTTAATTTGTTAATTTTCTCCTTTTTGGGAAATTATTGTTTCCATTATCCTAGTCAGCGTCCCAATCAACAACCCAAAATATGACTGGGACAAAACTGCCACATAGAACAAAGACTCAAAAAGGTCATGTTTTATAGAATAGATTTTTGTGCTTTTAATTTGTTAATTTTCTCCTTTTGGGAAATTATTGTTTCCATTATCCTAGTCAGAGTCCCAGTCAACAACCCAAAATGACTGGGACAAAACTGCCATATATGACAAAGATTCAAAAAAAGGTCGTGTTTTATAGAATAGATAAAACAATAAAATTAAGATGTAATTTAGAAACTTAGCATCTATATACTAGAAAAAGTGAAAGCTTACAACGGTGTCACAAGGCACGAGAGAAAACATGATTTTATTTCATTTCACTGTAGCGAGTTTGGTAACAATAACATTAGCCAGAAGGTGAACTTGAGCTTACCAACAAAGTATAATAACATATATCTAGCCCCAATAATTCATAGTTGTGATGTAATTTGAGGGTACATTGGGCTCATGGTCCCAATGCCAACAAAGAAGAAAATAACCCCCCAAGGACTGCAGGTGAGCCATTCTGATTTTGCAGTGCTCCAAACTTAAATTTAAACACTGAATTAATTAGTGGTCAGCCCAAAGTACAGTATATTTTTGAAACAATACTAATTTTTACAGCATCACTTGGCATACCTGTAAAACACCTAAATTCAGCACAATGCAACATCAACAAAAAAAGAACAAAAACAAAACAAAATGCCGGAAATATGTATCGGGATCATAACCTCCTAAACAACAGAGCATGAGAGACTTATCGCACATCCTTGGTGCATGATCAAAATCACATAAAGCCTAATTGCATGAGGAAAGAGTTTTCTTTTTTACAGCACTTCAGGATTAAAGCTAGATAGTTATCTACAAAGGAGAATGAGAAAGAAGATACAACTGCTTCAAAAGCAGATAAGTGAAATCAAGATTTGTAAAACTTTTTGACTGATTTAACCAGTTGATTAAAACTGAATTAATGAATAGCTTGGTCTGGAAAGCTTTTAATTTGGTTTAAACGTTTGGCCACAGCATTAAAAAATATACTTGCAGATTGTTAACACGGAGGCAAATACGACATTAAAAATAAATCAAAGGCAAACATAAATCAAACATCATAAAATATGAACAGTCATGGTAGTCAATACAACCAAATACAACCTTAATTTATGATGATACGGAGAATTCACAAATTCATCCTTGGCAGCATAAGAAACATGAGAGAATTATCTACAAATTTGTAGGAAATATCAATTGGTCATATCACTTATCGCAAGTATATTTAGGCCTGAAATATTCAAGCGCAGCATTGCAAAGGACAATTAGACAAAATGAGCAGATAAAGCAACATGTGTGAAACCTTTTTCCCAAAAATTTATGTATATGATGATAGGATGGAAGCGGAAAAGATAATACACAATTTATAGATGATGGAAAGTTATAGACAATGGCAATCAAAGTAGTTGAATGCAGCTAGATCAACATTCACAACTTCTCATTACATAATATACTTATAGATGATATATCACATATTAGTTTTTAGTGATCTTTGTATTGCATATTGATGTAGATTATGATGATAAGTTATTTTTGATGTTCATCAACAGCATCATATACTATCCAAATCAAAATTTAAACTGGCACTTGCCAAAATTATTAATGCATATATGCATAGAAGAAAGACCATCTTGCTTCTCATGCAACAAGTATAGCAACACCCTCATTGATGCCCAAAATCACATGAAGGAGGTGGAGGTCGATGACAAGAACAATTCATGAGCACTCGTGATCTTTGTGAAGATAAGAAAAATACAAACTGGATAGCTAAATTTGAAAGCTTCTAGCAAACAATGTCACCTTACAATCAAAGTTACTTGGACATTGGTGTCAAGTGTCTTCCTAAAGTGTCCAACATGGCAAATCTTTACCAATAGAATACAGAGGTGAGGTTGTCATATAATTTGACACAACATAATATAATATAATCTATATTACATTTGAGGACTTTTTTGAATTGATTTGCTGACTAGGACAATCTGACTAGGACAAAGTGGTTGATAGAAAGACGGCTCAGATTTAATCTTGAGGAATGAATGGATAGGATTTGAGTTTGTGAAAAAATTTGGGGGGGGGGGAATCTTTATGTTTTGGGGGAAACTTTTTTGGAAAAAGCCGAGTTACTCCATTTAATTCACTCAAGTTCTCAAATGGGGGCCATCAAATGGGTGGACCACAATGGGGGGCCACAATGCCAATGGAGGGGCCCACAATTGCATATGGACGCGGCTTGGCGGGCCATCAAAGACCACAATGCAGCAGATGCAATGGACACAGACATGCTCTGGATGCGGGGCTCCCTATGGACGCGTGCATGGGGACCACAATGACATCCCTCTTTAATACAGCATGGGTAAATTTGTTAGTCTCTCTGAATGTGGAAAAAATAGTTGGCAAACATATGGCTGTGATTTAATGCCAAGCTCACTGTCAGACCTATCTCTGTATGTGAACTCATGCTCGCTGCCAAATAAGGGGGCTAATTTAATCTCAAATAAAGGGAACGATGAACCAAGGATAACACTCAGTTTTTTAATTAATTTGAGTATATTTACCATAGTCCATTTCAGTTGGAGAGAAAAAAGTAAGCATTCTTCAGAATGGGACTGAAGTGTTTGATTGAAGCATAGCGAAAGGTCAAATTTAATGGTAATAGCCTTTTAGCGGTATATTTACTCTAAATCTTGAGAGGGGCCCGTGTCGAAGGCGCCCGCGCTCGCCCGCTAAATTTTTTAACACTAATTTGTTATTCCGTGCCGAATTTGTTGTTCCGTGTCGAAGGCGCATGTGCCGAATTAGTAGTTCTGCACCTAAGGCGTCTGTACCGCTAAATATTTTTACGCTAATTTGTTGTTTTTTGAAATTTTGTCTGTGGAAATAATTTTTTGAGGAACAAAGATTTCTCGGGGAAAATTTTAAATGAACCGTGCCCAAGTGCACGGGTTATGACTAGTACATATACATATTATTCCCATATTTAGAGGAACAACATGCAGTCTTTAATTTTACTTATTTACCAACCATGACATTGACATAGTTACAGACCATGGCATGGATTTTGGTGATTAGGGGAGTTAAAAACATGCAGCTCATTAAATTTTTCTAGTTTCTATTTTGATCTTATTTACTTGTGAATTCTTTATAAACATAATTTTTCATCTTCTCTGTCTATGGCAATGATACCCAATTTTCCATATACCTTTTGCATGCATCCAAGTCATGTGACATTGATAGACCCGCTGGGTCTAGCCGCGCCTAAACATGGGCCGGCCCCTCTTCCCCTTTGTGTTAAGCGAGCGCCCATTAGCCTAGGAAACCCCTAGTTTCTTTTATAAATAAGGGCTAGCCGGCATTAGTATTTTTCATGCTTGATATTGAGATTATTCTATTGAGCGTCATTAGGAGTAGTTCTTAGATTAAACGAGTGCAGACGTCCTCTAGGCGTCTTGGGAGGAGAGCACGCCACTTTTGTGCTTAACTATCTAGTTATTCCTTTGAATTCTCTATAAAAATTGTCTTTTTATCTTGATTCCTAACATTTTAGTATCAGAGCACGTGACGATCCATAGCGGCTACGACAAAATCGCACGACAAATTTGAAGCTTTAGAGGCCAAGTTCACGAGCGAAATCGACGGGATCAAGAAATCATTGGCGGCGAACGATGAATCCATGGCAAAGTTGACGGCTTCCATCAACCAATTGACGGCAAATCAAGCGAAGCACGACGACCAATTCGCGCAAATGATGGCAACCCTAAATCAATTGGCGGCGAACAACAAAGGGGAAGAAAACCCTAATTCGGGGGGAAAAAGCGGCACCTTTGAAGAAAGAGAATGAAAAAGAGGAGGTTTTATCCAAAATCAACCCTATTTGGTGGAGGAGTTCAACGATGACGAAGACGAGGAGCCATGGAGGGTGAACTAACGCACTCCTCACGGCGGAAGGCGTTGGAGAGCCAAAGAAGGGGCGGCGGCCCTAGCCGCCCCCACGAGGGGGGCCACGCCCATGAGGAGGGCCGGCCGAACCCCCACAACACTCTGGGGGGTCGGCCGGCGTTGGATACAGGCGGGGGGCACCCCCCTTCGCCGGACCCCGGCAGGGGCGGCCAAGCCCCTCCGGGGCCCCCGGAGGGCCCTTTTTCCAGACCGCGAAGGGCCGAAGGGCCCCTGGCAGCCGCCAAGGGGCGGGGGATCTCACGGTTGGGGCCGCCAGGGGCAGGAACCCCCTGGCAGCCTCCCGACGGACAGAGGACGCGCGGACAGCCACCGGATGATTATTTTGAGCCACCCGAACAGCGGACAACGAACGAGGAGGGCTATGGGCAGTTTCCGGGAGACTATTTTGACCCTCCAGAGCGACGACCAGCAGCAGAGGACCCTCTATACGACGACAGACGCGGGAGAGATTATTATTCTGACGGTAGGGGTGGCTACGAGGCAGAGTTCGGCGACGACGCAGGTTGGGACGATTTTGAGGGCCGGCGTGGAGATCGACGTGGGGACCACGGAGGTCGCGGAGGGCCACCCAGGCGCCACGAGACACTGGACGAGAGACGTCCGCATTACCGTTCGCAGCACAGAGAGGAGAGGAGGCCAGGCCTGAGCAGGGACGTTTTGGAGGAGATTACAGAGTCCGGAAATTGAAGATGCCGATCTTTTCTGGAGAGGATCCACACGCCTGGTTATTCACGGTGGAGAGGTATTTCGCGGCGCATCACATGACCAAGGCACGGAAGCTGGAGGCAGCGGCCATCTGCATGGAGGGGAGAGCTTTAGGGTGATTCTAGTGGAAAGAGAGGAGGCAGCAGATCCGGAGCTGGGAGGAGCTGAAAGACTTGGTGTTGGAGAAGTTTAGAGACCCCCGCCTGGGGAACCTACACGAGCAGCTATTTGCACTCAGGCAGGAGGGGCCGGTGCGGGAGTACATCGAGAGATTTGAGACTGACCGGGCGAGTTCATGGGGTTTCGGGCGAGTCGCTGGAGGGCACCTTCTTGAAGGGGCTGCGTCCTAGTCTCCGAGCTGCGGTGAGGCCTTACAAGCCCCGTGGGCTTTCGGAGGTCGTCGAGATGACGCAGATGGTGGAGGACTCCCGAGCTGAGGATAGGCGAGGCGGGAGCGGCTACAGTGGACAGATACAGCGGGGCACCACGACTGGGGCAGGCGGAGCAGTGGTCACTACTGAGACAGTTCCGGCAGGGCTTAAGAAGACAGGTGAGCAGAACCCACTACCGGCCGGGGGCCCATTCCGACGGATGACTGATGCAGAGACGAGGGAGAAGCGGCAAAAGGGGCTCTGTTTCAAATGTGACGAGCGCTTCACTCCCGGACACCGCTGTGTAGATCGAAAGCTGCAAGTGCTGATAGCGGAAGCAGACGAGGAGGATGACTGGAAGACGAAGGCATCGGAGGGAAGGACGACTCCCACTCGGAGTAGCGCCACCGGTACTTACTCCACCTTGAGAACAAGGTGGCTCTTTGGGGGGAGTATTGATAGACCCGTTGGGTCTAGCCGCGCCTAAACATGGGTCGGCCCATGTTGGCCGCCGGCCCCTCTTCCCCTTTGTGTTAAGCGCGCGCCCATTAGCCTAGGAAAACCCTAGTTTCTTTTATAAATAAGGGCTAGCCGTCATTAGTATTTTTCATGCTTGATATTGAGATAATTCTATTGAGCGTCATTGGGAGTAGTTCTTAGATTAAACGATTGCGAACATCCTCTAGGTGTCTTAGGAGGAGAGCACACCTCTTTTGTGCTCAACTATCTTGTTATTCCTTTGAATTCTCTATAAAAATTGTCTTTTTATCTTGGTTCCTAACAGACATTTGTCCAAATGTCCCAAAGTTTCTAGGCTTCCAACACTGTATATATAGTAAAAATGGGGTATACTACTAAAACTGCTTAGAAAAGACACAGTGTTGATGGAATATTGGACAAGAAATGACTTGATCTATACGAAACTATATGTAGCTTAGGTTGAGGATAAAATAAGAAGAAATAGCATAAGATGGTTGCAGCAGAGATTAAATAATGCTCCAATTAGGGTCTGTTTGGCTAAAAAAATATGAATGTTAAGTGAGCAAAGTGGGTTGGTTCAACCATTTCTGTGGTTTGTGTTGCTGAGGCTCCAGGATGAAGTGTGTTACAAGTAATGAATGCAACGTCAACATGTTTCTCCTTAAAATTCCATCCTGGCTTCGGCCTAACAAGTTGTGAAGTGGCCCAAAACTCATTTTTACATTAGATGTTATTTTAATAAACTTGATCATGAGTTTTTCATAACCATCCCACGTCACTCTCCCATTGCCTTTTCAAGCAAAAGAAAGACGACAAAGTTGCTTCCAAATGACTTTTGGGATATGTAAACAAACAAACATTACAAATTTGAGGTTTAAAGAAGTCACTTTTCTTGAATTGAGTTCAAAATTTTCAATTCACTTTCTTGCAACCAAACATAACCTTATGAAAACAGAAAGTCTTGTAAGACAACTGTAAGCTTTAACTGAACGCATGGATAACACTGGGTGTAGACCAAATTGAAACAGATTTCATGGCAATACCAATGTATATGAATATGAATTTAAGAAGGGTGACCCTTAACGGAGCTGAATGGAAAGGAAAAGATGATTTTATGCAGCAAAACCCACAATTTGGGACAAACTTACGCTTTATTGTTGTTCTTCCTGCAAAAAGAATTTTGCATGCATCAATAAGCATCAAACATGAGAACTAATAGAGTACCATCTACATATTTACACAAAAAGACATGCAATGCAAATGTATAATGTCAAAATAAGTATGTTAAAATACAAAAAATTATTACAAGAAGCACAGAGCTCATAATAAATACTTTTCAATCTCCTCTAATCCATGTATTGATATATTAAGAATGACTCAAAATCAAAATGATACATCAAAAAAATTGAAGAAACAATCTCCGATGCAGCATCACCGTCATTTAAAGTCAAACTCATCACACAACAGAAAAAAAAAAGAAAATAGAGGTAGCATAAATAATTGTCATGGAACCTAGCAGTCAAAGTGGTAGTTAACTACATATCGGGACTCCCTCCCTCCCGCCTTCCCTCCCTCTTTAGACTGTGAAATGGCCAGTGTCATGGAACCTTCAGGTTGGTAATGACTACGAAAAAGCCAGTGCCACGATACCTCCAAGTTGGTTATTAACTGCATATAACTTATTGGCAATGCAACTTAAACTTATTTACAGTGTACCTGTCCCTTATTAGACTATGAAATATGGTATATGAAGAGGAAAAATGCTAGGGTTTTAGAAAAGGCAATGTTTTTATGATTGAAATTTTCAAAATAAACCCTCTCATAGTCCCACTTGAACTCACCCTAATTGAATCCACTCGGACGATCAAATTTTAAAAGGATCAAAGAAGGGATTTATTTCCCTACTAAACTCTCAAATCCCCGCAAGAATCGTTCGCCCTTTTTCATTGAGTTTTATTCCTTCTTTCATCAAAATTCTAAAGATTTCACCCACAAATATAATTCGCTATTAGAACATGGTTAAAATAAATAAGAAAATTAAACTGAAGCTGCACCTGTTTCGAGAGGGGATCAGAGGAGCTGAGCTCATCGCGGACGAGATCGCCGGTGGCGATGTGAGGGACTCCGATGAGATTGGAAAGCCTGCTGGCATACGTGCCCTTGCCGACGCCCGGGCAACCCAAGAACACCCACTGCACGTTCCTCTCCGATGGATCTCTCCTCGCCGCCGTCGTGGCCGCCGCCGCCGCCGCCGCCTTGTGGCCCATGGTCGCGGGGAATCTAGGATCATTGGAAGAAGAAGACAGCGACGAGAAGCTCACCGCCGGAGATCGGGCTGCTGCGGCGGTGGCGGATCTGATGAGGCGGTAGATGGCCGCCATCGAGAGAGGAAAATGGGGATGCGCGTGGGGGTTTCTCCAAATTTTGATTTCTTCGAGAGTTTTCAGGAGAGAGTGGGGCTAGGGTTTGATTTAGGAATGCATTAACTCTTGAGAGAATTGAGAGAGGGGGAAAGTGCACGTTGGAGAAAATTGCGAAGATTTCGGGGTGGACGGCGTGATGTGAAAGTGACAGGAAAAGGGGGAAGAAAGGGTCACGGGGTTCACATGCACGCACACGTGACGTGGGGGCAATTACTTATTTATTGCCACTTATTAATGTAATATTTGTTTCTTTTAGATATTTCTGCAAGTGTTGTGAGTATTCCCACCACTTAGGGCTTGTTCTTTTGAGGGCTTGTTTCTTTGGTTGAAAGTGAATATGGATTTACTGTTGTGAATAGTAAATCCATAGTGGATTCTTGAGGAGAGAGAAATAGAGTTTTGTGTTTCTTTGGTGGAAAGTAGGTGGGAAAGTTGTTGTGGGATTTGTTTGTGGGGCACATAGTAAAGTTTTGTGTTTCTTTGGGTTAAAGTGTGTTTGGGATTGTTGGATGTGGATTGTTGGGAAGAGGGTTATAGTGTTATGAGGTGAGAATAACCCCCCTAAGGAAATATGAAGTAGAAAAATCCGTTAATTAACTAAACTAATAACTATTAGTTAACTAAATATTAACTATTAAGTAAATATCTATTACATACTCATAATTAAATCATGCGCATCAAACAACAAAATTAAAATACCGAATTTAATAATTAAAAATTATTAAATTTCATTTCTGGGCTAATAAATATAACCGAAGGCAATACCCACAAAGCAAGCAACCGAACCACTTATCCCTTGCATTTCCAACATTCTTAAATTCTAAAAAGTACAACTGAATTGCAGAGACGGCATACAACAGAAATCACAATCCTATTTAACATAACACATGAACCCAGCATATACAGAAGACATAATATTCATAATACAGTCTCAGTTTGCATAACAAACAACCAAAAAATATAAAGTGTTACAATGTAACCAGACTAACATCAACCACTCTTGTGTATAATCGTCAATAACACAACTAACATCAAACATAGGAGGGTAAACAAAACCAACTTCACGGAGTCCATTCTCACCGTAGTCCGCTCAAATCGCCCCACGAGCGAGGCCAACCGACCCTCTATCTCTAAAAGTCGCCAATCCGAGAACGATGCGGAAGAGGGAGCATCGGTGGGGCCTCTTTCAATCTCATCCAGCAACTGCAGTATCACATATGTTGACCAGTCGGAGTGGGGTGGATCCTTCCATTCGTAGAAGTTGCATCCATTCACGCGGGATGGACAGCTCCAAAAGCGCCTGCCGGGATTTTTTCGGGTCCATGATGTCAGCCTGGCAACCCTGAGCCGACAATAGCAAAACTTGAAGTCGTCATCATCAGCCGCCAACTCACCGCCTGCAGCAAATCTGGGTCTGGATTGAATAGAAGAGCTGGAATCGGTGCTCATTTTAACCTTGCAAGGAAAAAAAATATTAGCGTGAATAATGATTTAAAGAGATATAACAATGAAATGAAAAATGGGGGAAGCAGCGTACCTACAGACAGTGACAACCCCGCGGAAGAATACACCACCTGGCTTAATTCAGAAGTAAAAGAAAAAAGGCAATATCGTAACATAGCGACAAATTGAACAGTATATATATGTTCATCATCAGCAGGCTGAAACATATGTGAATGGCTCATAGGGTCAGTATTTGGGTCATGGCTCAATGTAGTTGTTTGTGTTTATGATATACATAAGCCCTCAGGTGATGTAAGTTAATTTTTCAATAAATCCTGGTGGACATAAGCAGTTGCTCCATCACATCTCTCCTCCTCATTGGTAATGGAACCATCCAGCCTATAACCACCTATTTTTTTCATACCCGAGGGACAAGGGGATCAGCTAATTATCTTTATCATTGGGCTAGGATCAGCCACAGGGCAATGCACCAACCAAAAATGAAAGAGGGAAAAAATTCACATATGTTACTCAGTGCGCACAGCAGCACCAATGTGCAAAGCCCCCATAAAAATGAAATTGGCTAAAAAAATTCACATATGTTTCTAAAAAATTTGATATTGGCAACAAAACCACATATGTTTCTCATTGTGCACAGCATGACATATGTACATAGCACCCCAAAAAAGGAAATTGGCTAAAGAATCACATATGTTTCTAAGTGTGCACAGCAGGTCCAATGTGCAAAGCAACAAGGAAAATGAAAGTTGGGAAAAAAATCAAATATGTTGCTCAAAAAATGAAAGTGTCACCAACATCACATATGTTTCTCATTGTGAACAGCAGGACCTATGTGCATAGCAACCAAAAAACTGAACTTGGCTAAAGAATCACCTATGTTTCTCATTGTGCACATCAGGTCCAATGGGCATAGCCAGCAGAAAAATGAAAGAGGGAAAAGAATCACATATGTTACTCAGTGTGCACAGCAGCACCAAGGTGCAAAGCCCCCCAAAAAATGAAATTGGCTAAAAAATTCACAAATGTATATAAAAAATTTGAAATTGGCAACAAAATCCCATATGTTTCTCAGTGTGCACAGCAGGACATATGTGCATAGACCCCAAAAAAAAGAAATTGGCTAAAAACTCACCTAGGTTTCTCATTGTGCACAGCAGGTCCATTGTGCAAAGCAACCAAAATAATGAAAGTGGGAAAAAATTCAAATAAGTTGCACAAAAAAATGAAAGTGGCACCAACATCACATATGTTTCTCATTGTGAACAGCAGGACCAATGTGCATAGCACCCAAAAAACTGAACTTGGCTAAAGAATCTCCTATGTTGCTCATTGTGCACATCAGGTCCAATGTGCATAGCCAGCAGAAAAATGAAAGAGGGAAAAGAATCACATATGTTACTCAGTGTGCACAGCAGCACCAAGGTGCAAAGCCCCCCAAAAAATGAAATTGGCTAAAAAATTCACATATGTATATAAAAAAATTGAAATTGGCAACAAAATCACATATGTTTCTCAGTGTGCACAGCAGGACATATGTGCATAGAACCCCAAAAAATTAAATTGTCTAAAAAATAACCTATGTTTCTCATTGTGCACATCAGCACCAATGTGCAAAGAAAACAAAATAATGAAATTGGGAAAAAATTCACATATGTGGGAAAAAAAATTGAAATTGGCAACAACATCACATATGTTTCGCATTGTGCACAGCAGGACCTATGTGCATATCACCCAAAAAGATGAACTTGGCTAAAGAATCACATATGTTGCTAAGTGTGCACAGCAGGACCATTGTGCCAAGCCACCAAAAAACTGAAAGTGGGAAAAGAATCACATATGTTACTCAGTGTGCACAGCAGCACCAAGGTGCAAAGCCCCCCAAAAAATGAAATTGGCTAAAAAATTCACATATGTATATAAAAAATTGAAATTGGCAACAAAATCCCATCTGTTTCTCAGTGTGCACAGCAGGACATATGTGCATAGAACCCAAAAAAATTAATTTGGCTAAAAAATAACCTATGTTTCTCATTGTGCACATCAGCACCAATGTGCAAAGAAAACAAAATACTGAAATTTGGAAAAAAGTCAAATATGTTGCACAAAAAAATGAAAGTGGCACCAACATCACATATGTTCTCATTGTGAACAGCATGACCAATGTGCATAGCACCCAAAAAACTGAACTTGGCTAAAGAATCTCCTATGTTGCTCATTGTGCACATCGGGTCCAATGTGCATAGCCAGCAGAAAAATGAAAGAGGGAAAAGAATCACATATGTTACTCAGTGTGCACAGCAGCACCAAGGTGCAAAGCCCCCCAAAAAATGAAATTGGCTAAAAAAATTCACATATGTATATAAAAAAATTGAAATTGGCAACAAAATCCCATATGTTTCTCAGTGTGCACAGCAGGACATATGTGCATAGAACCCCAAAAAATTAAATTGTCTAAAAAATAACCTATGTTTCTCATTGTGCACATCAGCACCAATGTGCAAAGAAAACACAATAATGAAATTGGGAAAAAATTCACATATGTGGGAAAAAAAATTGAAATTGGCAACAACATCACATATGTTTCGCATTGTGCACAGCAGGACCTATGTGCATATCACCCAAAAAGATGAACTTGGCTAAAGAATCACATATGTTGCTAAGTGTGCACAGCAGGACCATTGTGCCAAGCCACCAGAAAACTGAAAGTGGGAAAAAAATCACATATGATTTTCAAAAAAATTAAATTGCCAACAAAATGACATATGTTTCACATTGTGCACAGCAGGACCAAGGTGCACAGCCCACAAAATAATGAAATTGGCTAAAAAATCACATATGTTTCACAATGTGCACAACATCACCCATGTTCAATGGCCCACCAGAAAATGAAACTGGGTAAAAATCACATATGTTTCTCAATGTTCACAGCAGCACCAATTTCCAATGCCCCATCAGAGAACAAAACTGCGAAAAAATCACATATGTTTCTAAGCCCTCAGGGTAACATGTTTATAAGCCTTCAGTATGTATTAGGCGGTTGCTCATTTTTAATGAACCTTCACACCTAATACAACTTTTTCTTCATAACCGAGGGACAAAGTGATCATTATATGTTATTCATCATAGGGCTGAAACATATGTGATTTTTTTGCCAATTTCATTTTTTTGGGGCTTTGCACATTGGTCCTGCGGTGCACATTGAGAAACATACATGATTTTGTAGCCCTCAGGAAGAAAGTTTAGTTAGCAATAAATCAAGGTGGTCATAAGCAGTTGCTCCATCACATAACACACACGCAGAGATAGTGGAACCATCCAGCCTATATCCACCTATCTTTTTCATATCCCAGGGACAAAGGGATCATGTACATATCTTCATCATTGTGCTATATGGAAACATCTACAAGGAGCCATAAACCAAAATTGATAATAGGAGCCATCCACGTATGTTTCATAATATCACACACTGCAACATGGAGACATGGCCCAAAACCTGCACCATTAGGCCATGCCCATATGTATCACATAACAACAAAAATCAACAAGGATAAAATATACCAAAATATGTACCATGCAGCCAAATCATCAAAAGTGAGACATTAACCAAAAAATTGAACCATAGAGCATTGCAATTATGTTTCATAGCAAGACACCCAGCATAAAGGAGACATGCCACATACCCTGCACCCATTAGCCTACGCCACCTGTATCACATTAACACACAAAAAGCATCTAGGAGACATGCCACATAAAATACAGCAATGCGACATGCCAATATGTTTCATACTTACCCATACAAAACAACCACAACCCCAACGACCTCTAATCCCCACTCAACCAACATACCTTTTGGCCCACCCATACTCATATCTAACCGACGCCATCTCCGCTGCCATAACCAGCGTCCCGCAAGTCCCTTTTCATTTCTGCCACTAAATCTTCAAGGATAATCTTTCGACTCTGCTGTGGCACGGCCAAAAATTGACGCCCCGCCAGCTCATTCATGCTAAGATCTTTATACAACTTCAACAGGACGTGGTGAGGGTACTCCGTAAACGCGTACACACTATGTGCAAGAGTTTCTGTCCAGTGGGGCTGGGAGTGTGCACTCCTAATAGCCTCAGCGACCTCTTTCACGTTGCAGGCAATATCCCGCATTACATCAGGGTCTTCCCTCACAGCGCGACGCCGCTGTTTCTTCTTCCCCAGCGATGGTGGGGTAGCATTTCTTGGCCCCCCATATGGACACTCTCCTGTAGACGCCTGTGTGGGTATGTCCTCAGGGACATGGTGGGGTGGAGTACGTATATGTGTAGGATCAGGCGTGACGGGCTCACCTTCCCCTCCAGAAAATGGGCCTGCAAAGCTATCGTACAAGGAACAGGACATATCACCACGTGCTGCGTCATCCCCGATGATGACAACGAGATCTTCAAACCATGGCAGTGGATGGTTCACATATGCACGCTTGCAAGGGTTTGCCTGAACGATTACCAAAGCATATATGAATATACCATTCATATCTATAATTTATGTACTAGCACCTAGCCTATGTAGAAGATAGAAGTATTTACCGCCGCCCACGTGTCATAAATTTCTGGATCCAGATGAATCATCTTCTTCTTAACATCCCAGCCCGCCCCGCTAATTTCCATGCACTCGTACACATCCTTGAGACGTGTCTTCAATGATTTCATGTGGTTTCTCACATTACCACTTGTGAAAGACGTCCCATGAGATTTATTGATTTCAGCTGCCGCGGCATTGAAGGCGGCCCCTTTAAAGGTCTTATCGACCTTAAGGCCCTGCCGTGCAAGTTCTGCTAGCAATGGAATAAGGGTGGCATCGTGCTCGGGCTTCCATAGTTTGTTATGTTGTGAAGACGAGGCAGGCTGCTTCAGCTTTTTGCTTGGACTTGATACAGACCCGTCGGCTTCATCACTACGCCGGCTCGACTTCCTCGAGGAGTCACTGCCGGGAGTTCTTTCATTTCCACTTTTTGGCGTGGGCATCGCGCATGCACCATGCGAGGAGGTGGGTCTGAAATTGGGTATTTCTCCCCCTTGTAGCATATGCATATACCCATGGCCACTATGTGAGGGCATAGTCATGGGCATTTGCAATGGAGGAGACATGGGCATTTGCATTGGAGGAGACATGGACATTTGCATTGGAGGAGACAAGGGCATTTGCATTGGCAATGTGAAATTTCCATAAGGTTGATATGGCAGTCCATGCCCACCAGATTGGTATCCAAGCATTTGGTAGGGGTTAGGTGGAACCCGCATGGGAATTGGACGGTTGAGAAGGGGTTCCACCCTCCTCTCGGCATCTCCACGTTGTGTCCCATATAGATTTTCATATAATTGATGCATTGGATCACTCCCATCCGGGGAGTGCTCGCCCCCATGCCCTGATTTTTTAGATCCATCCATCCCTACATCATCAATATTATTGTTATTAAAATGCACAAGTTGTCAGTAAACATCATTGGCATGATAACGAATGGTGAAAAATTACAGAAATTTAAATGATTAAAATGATCAGCCAAAGTATGAAAATATTGTCATCCTAAACACAACGAACGTCATGTAATAAGAAATGAACATTGACACATTGTTCAGACTAGGCAAATAGAACGACCCCCTCATAGGCCATGCTCTACTGTGTTCCCGTTAATATTTATGTTACAGTAGTCCACCCACATATCCCAAGCTATCTTCTCCCTGCGCATTTTCCACTGATCCCGTTGTTCGGTTTGTTCACGAACGGTCCCCTGTTGGGATAGATCAATAACATCGTCATCTCTCTCATCGATACCCTCTACTTCCTCCTCCACCCCATCCCCTTCTTCATATAGTTGGGGGTCATGAGGATCTGCAATCTGGATGTAATTATGCAAAACAGTGCACGATAGGACGGTAGCGACCTGGCTCTTGAATGGGTAGTGAGGTTTGGAAGTCAATATTTTAAACTTGTTCTTTAGGATACCAAAAGTGGACTCGATCTTTGATCTTAATGTAGAATGGCGCAGGTTGAATAGCTCTCGTCGATTTCGAGGAACCCGATCAGTATGGTCCTTCAAATGGTATCTAACTCCCCTGTACGGCGATATGAATCCTAGCATTGTCGTATATCCAGCATCGCAAAGGTAATATTTACCTACATTCATACAAAGGCAACCAATTTTCTGTTCAGACGCTTTCTGTGATACGTAAAACTTATTTATATGTTAATTTTAATATATTACCTTCATACACTCGCAGCCCCAGTGGGGGGGGGGAAAGACAATGCATCTTTCAGGACCGTAAAATCATTTGCGGATCCTTCCCACCCGGCCAGTACGTATGTGAATATTTTGTTTGGGGTAACAGCTGCAAGCACATTTTGCGTCACCCCCTTTCGCCCTCTAAAGCGGGGTACGAGCCTTGCAGGTAGCGTGGCATCTATGTGCGTCCCATCAATGAGCCCGATGCAGTCCTACAACATATTAAATGTGAACAATGTGCAGCACCAAAAACGATCCTTATTATACTGCCACATATACATATACTCACACGTACCTTAAAATATGGGAACCAATTTGGATTATTAAGTATCTCCGGCGGCGTCTCATTCGGAGCTTGCTTCACGAACATATCCCTAAGTGCACACAGTCCCGCCATCACTTTGTTAAAATAACGGCTCACTGTCCCCCCTCCCCTTATGAAATCCACTTGCATTACTCTATTCTTTGACTTGTGCCCTACCATATGCAGGAACATGGCCACCTGCTCCTCTACGGATACATGAATAGTGTCCTTGAGAAGATCACGCTGGCGCATTAATGCTGCAAGATTCATGAAAGCATGTCTGCGCATTCGTAGGTAGTGCAAACAACTACTTTCCGACCCCCCCACAAAATTCTCCGCATGTGGGATTTCCTATGCAGATCCCGCATAGCTGAGGGCTCTCTGGGTATAGGGTCGGGCCTAGCGGAATTGTGCAATTGTAAGGCTAGTACGACAAACGTTATTGCAGCTGCGGCGGCGGTACATAACTCACAACCCGAATGGTCTCCTTGTGTATCCATGTCACCCTTAATTGAATAACACATATATTTACTGTTAATTATATACCTACCATGCTACATATGAGTAACACATTTCACATAAAATTGTGCATATCAAAATGTTTTGCCCTCAGATTTACTGTGTAATCATAGGGAAACACGTGGTTGCTTTGCCGTTGCTCTATCCTTTTCACCCCATAAATGAAACAATGAGACAAGCCCCAAAAATTTATAAATTGAGCCACGCATAACAACAAACCAAGGAAACCGTGCTAAGAAAACATATAGAAGTAACCATGGACACAATGACCCAAAAAAGCTTCACTAAGCTTGGAGGCATGCACCAACCATTTTATAAAGATAGCCAAAAGTACCAACATCAACCTCACAAAAACCATCACGGAGACAAGCTCATATAATCTGATAAACTTTCCCTAGAATAGCGTAAAAAACCCAAAATTCAACACGTTGCCATTCACAAAAAAAACATAAAGCAGTAACCATGGACATAACATCACAACACAACTTCATTAAGCTAGGCGGCATGCACCAACCATATAATAAAAAGAGCCAAAAATACCAACGTCAACATCCAAAACTTTTTTTAAGACCAACATCAAAACATCAACAATCCCAACATTTTTTAATACCAACACCAAAACATCACCTATCCAAAAATTTTTTAATACCATCATCAAAATACCAAACATCAAAATTACCAACAACGAAACATCAACAATGAAATTGGAATCCATGGCCACGCAAATTTTTTAAACTTATCCAAACATTTTTTAAAATTGCCCAACATTGTTAACATCAACATGGGGCTTAAAGGGGAACCATCGTAGCAAGCCCTCCTACGTGTATGTATGAAATGAAAATTCCCTTCATTCGTTCCTCAAATTTTTTTCCATCATTGGGCACATTTTAGATTGCACAATTAATTTCAGTCATCAATAAAAAACAATCGCATACCTAATCATATCATCTCAACAGATCAGTAATAAGAAATAGCCGCAAGCACATATGCCCAGCAAACCGAAGGAAGGCACACATGCCCAGCAATCAAAAATGCCCAGCAACCCGAAGGAAAGCATCAACAATAAGACAAACCCAATCAGATCTTCTCAACAGATCAGTAAGAAGACATAGCCACAGGCACAAATGCCCAGCAAACCGAAGGAAAGCAGCAGCAACATATATGAAACCCTAGCTTCAACACAAAATATAGAAAAGTTATAGAGTTCGTAGCTTATACCTCTGCGACAAGCCCCCAAATTTAGATATAGATCCTGACGACCGAAGGTAGGGTTTTGCTCTGAGCTTCACCGAAGAAGACAACAAGCTAGGCACACCCCCTCCTTCAGAGCCTACCACGAAATCAAAGCCAACAACCCATTAGCTCAGCAAAGGAAGCTTGGAAAACAGCCGTCATCCGCAAATCGCCCCTAGGGTTTGCAAAGCCCCAACTGACTCCCGCGCAAAAGAGGGTGAGGGGAAGCAATTGTTGACCGTGTGGGACCCAAAGTCGAGGATTCTCAGCGAAATCGCCGCGATTTCGGGGGATTTCAGACCGAGAAACTATCGCAGCCACGTCGGAAGCAAGGGGCTCTCGAAGTCGCTCGGAGGAGACGACGAAAGAAACAGCCTGAAGGAAAGCGAAAGAGGAAATGGGTGAACAGTAAAGAAGTGACGCGTGAATAGTGTATAAAATACACTTTCCCCCCCCCCCCGCTTTCTCACGAAAGAAACAGGCCCTGAGTGGAAGTAGGGGAGGGAAAGTTGGGAAGAAAAGGAATTTTGGAGAGAGAGAAATGGGGTTTTGTGTTCTTTTGGGGGGAGAAGTTGAGAGGAATTGGTAGGGGAAAAGTTATGTGGGTCACATTAAACTTTTTTGTGTTCTTTTGATGTTGGAAAAGTTGGGAATGAGAATTGAAATTGTGGTATGTGGTAGGGAGAGGTGAGAATAGGATAATTTAACCCCCCCCAGTGGATATCAAATGAAACTTGAACATATCAAACAGCACAAAACAAAGAGCATATAGGGTATGGCAGCCAGGACCAAGGGGAGAAAAAACATCAGATTCATATGAATATCAACTGAAACATGCACATATCAACCTTCACAGAACAATGAGCATATAGGGTCTGGCAGCCAGGAGCAAGGGGAGAAAAAAATTCGGTTTCATATGGATATCAAAGTAAACTGGCACATATCAACTTTCACAGAACAATGAGCATATAGGGTCTGGCAGCCAGGACCAAGGGGAGAACAAAATTCAGATTCACATGGATATCAAATTAAACTTGCACATATCAAAATGCACAAAACAAAGAGCATATAGGGTATGGCAGGCAGGAGCAAGGGGAGAAAAAACATCAGATTCGTATGGAAATCAAATGAAACTTGAACATATCACATTCATACCAAAAATAACAGTTGCATATTGGTATCATTACAAGTTATCCGACAACCCGTTCATACATTCTTCGTGTTCACAACCAACAACATTAAAATGATTAGGCCTAATATAGAAAACAACAAACACTTAATGGTGTCAATATCTCCGATAATCCTATTCATTTTCGCTGTGTTTCTCTCAAGTTGTCCAACTACCGTACCCAACTGCCCCTCTAGATCGTAAACCCTGATATCCGACAATGTGCTTGAAGAGCTACCCAAAATCTGTCCCCTTTCATTCACATCCTTCAAAAGAAGTATAACGTTTCGCGACCAAGCATTGTGAGGGAGGTCCTTCCATTCGTAGAATCCGCAGTGTTCGACGCGAGATGAACAAGTCCAATATCTCCTCCCAGGGTCACGCCGGGACCAACAAGTCTGCCTTGGGCACCTCAGGCCACAGTGGCAAAGCCGGTAGTCTGATGGATCACATTCCAACTCATCTCGCGAGTGTGATCGTTCTGACGGGTTAGAGCTTGCAGTCATTAGACCCTGCATAATTACAGATTAGTAATGGAAATATGAAAGATACAAGGAACTGATGTGATAATTGTCAGTGAAAGACGTACCTATGATGGTATAAGAAGGATGACAATGGAGACGACGTCTTGGAGGAACAAGAACGAGAAAAAATTCTTTGCATACACAAAATACGACAAAACAACGTAAATGCAAAAACAACATAAATGCAGAAACCATAAAAGAGTCTATACAATTTAGAGTCTGAAAGACAGACACAAGGGAAGCAAAAATTTCAGATTCATATGGATTTCAAGTCAAACTTGCACATATCACCCTGAAAAAACCATAAAAGAGTATATACAAGTATAAGCCCTCAGAATTGTAGTTAACCATTTCCCAATTCTGGTTGCTGGCGGTTGCTCAATTTTTATATACCGTTTACATGCATGACCTTCACAAGCGAAAATTCTTATAATTGTATAGACTTGAACATATCAAACAGCACAAAACAAAGAGCATATAGGGTATGGCAGCAAGGACCAAGGGGAGAAAAAAATTCAGTTTCATATGGAAATCAAATAAAGACATGTATGATACAGATAATAAAATTGAGCCATCCAGCCAACCTTCCAAGAAATTGGGAGTAGAATGACAAGCGGTCATATGTGAACACCCTTCATCATTGGGCATGAAGAAAACATATCGAGCCTATATGGTATTGCTCACATAACAGGGAGCATATAGGGGCTGGAAGCCAGGACCAAGGGGGGAAAAAATTCAGATTCATATGGAAATCAAATGAAACTTGCACATATCAAAATGCACAAAACAAAGAGCATATAGGGTATGGCAGCCAGGACCAAGGGGAGAAAAAACATCAGATTCATATGGAAATCAAATGAAACTTGAACATAGCAAACAACACAAAACAAAGAGCATATAGGGTATGGAAGACAGGACCAAGGGGAGAAAAAAATTCAGATTCACATGGCTATCAAATGAAACTTGCACATATCAAACAGCACAAAGCAATGAGCACATAGGGAATGGCAGCCAGGACAAAGGGGAGGAAAAAATTCAGATTCATATGGAAATCAAATGCAACTTGCACATATCAAACTGCACAAAACAAAGAGCATATAGGGTATGGCAGCAAGGACCATGGGGGGAAAAATTCAGCTTCATATGGAAATCATTTGCAACTTGCACATATCAAACAGCACAAAACAATGAGCATGGGGGAAAAAAATTCAGCTTCATATGGAAATCATTTGCAACTTGCACATATCAAACAGCACAAAACAATGAGCATATAGGGTATGGCAGCCAGGACCAAGGGGAGAAAAAACATCAGATTCATATGAATATCAACTGAAACATGCACATATCAACCTTCACAGAACAATGAGCATATAGGGTATGGCAGCAAGGACCATGGGGGGAAAAAATTCAGATTCATATGGAAATCATTTGCAACTTGCACATATCAAACTGCACAAAACAAAGAGCATATAGGGTATGGCAGCCCGGACCAAGGGGAGAAAAAAAATTCAGATTCACATGAATATCAACTGAAACATGCACATATCAACCTTCACAGAACAATGAGCATATAGGGTATGGAAGCCAGGACCAAGGGTGGAAAAAACTTCAGATTCACATGGATATCAAATGAAACTTGCACATATCAAACCATCCTAAAGCAATGAGCATATAGGGTATGGCAGCCAGGACCAAGGGTGGAAAAAACTTCAGATTCACATGGATATAAAATGAAACTTGCACATATCAAACTGCACAAAGCAATGAACATATAGGGTATGGCAGCCAGGACCAAGTGGAGAAAAAAAGTCAGATTCACATGGCTATCAAATGAAACTTGCACATATCAAACTGCACAAAGCAATGGGCATATAGGGTATGGCAGCAAGGACCATGGGGAAAAAAATTCAGATTCATATGGAAATCATTTGCAACTTGCACATATCAAACAGCACAAAACAATGAGCATATAGGGTATGGCAGCCAGGACCAATGAGAGAAAAAAATTCAGATTCATATGGTACTTTATCAACATATCAACATGACATCATACAGACATGGCACAAAACATCATGGCATCATATCGGACTTGGTCAAACAAACCCACACACCAAAAGTATTGTACCTAGTCAAAACTACAGAAGCTACATAATACAAAAAGAACAATTGTCTTCAGCACCCACAAGGAACCCATTAGTTAATACTCTCATTATCCCACCCTCCATCTTCGTAACCGTCATCTCCCTTCTTCTCAAGCTCCGCGATGATGAGCTTTATCTTCATATCCATGGCCGCTGGAGGCATCCCAAGAAACTTCTGACCCCTTGCCTCTACATCGGCGAGATGGTCGTACACCTTTGCCAACATCTCCAACGGATACTCGTTGTGGGAAAAAATACATGATCCCAAATCCTTCTGCCATGAATTCTTTAAAGCTTCAGCGACATGGTCAACAGCCATACCTACTTTGTCCACTGATTTAACCATTTTCTCCATAATGTCTTGAACATCAGGTAGGCGTTGGCGGCGGGTTGTCTTCTTCCCCACAGATGAAGGTGTACGAGGGGAAGGCCCCGTTGGAGTAGATACCCCCGATGAACCCGGTGGGATGTACGGGGGACCCTCAGCGGCCTTCGAATCATGCTCTTGCTGATAATTCGCTGCTTGATCCCCTTCACCATCCGGGTATGGCCCTCCAAAGTTTTGGAATATATCCTTCCTATGGTCCCCTCTTGCCGCATCGTCTCCAACGATTTTCTGCAGGTCCCCAAGCCACGGAATGGGTTGATTCACATACTGAATCTTTTTAGGATTGGCCTGCACACACACATTGGCGCATTTAATTGTACGGTATGTAAAATACATATGAAGACGATGTCGACTTATGTATAAAATTGGAGTTCATACCGCCGCCCACGGGCCATAAGTTTTCGGCGCCATTGTAATCGTATTCGTATCATCACACCATCCTGCGCCACTAATGGCCAAGCAATCATTCACTTCAGCGAGACGAGTCCGGAGGGTTTTATAGTGGTTCTTGACATTTAGCCCGGTATATGTTGTTTGGAATAATGCATTGATGTGGGCCGCTGCGGAGTTGAAGGCAGTAAGTTTAAAGGACTTATCGCCTTTATTTCCTTCATCTACTTGCTCCGCAAGGTAAGGGATAAGTTCCAAATCGTGCTCCCACGGCCACACTTTGTTCACCGGGGACTTCGACTTTTTCCTTGGGCTTTCCACCGAAGGCTCCTCCGAATCATCGCGGCGAGACGACTTACGCGATGAGTCACTTCCCCTCCTCATCGAGTCATTCCCGCTGGGCGATGACGTCATGTGGATACCCATAGGGGGAGACGGGGTAAAATAATGGGGGTTTCCCATTCCTTCCCCCATCTCCCCCCTGTAGCATATGCATGTATCCAGGGGGAGAAGGAATTTGCATTGGCATGCTATATTGCGGGTAGTTTTGATAGGGCATACTCGTCCCTCCACCTTGCATGCCTTGCGTTGGGTAGTGGAAGTCTCCCACCCTACGCGCCATCAGTCGCAACAGCGTATTCTCACTCCAACTTTGGTTCGGATTTGACCGGCCATTCATACGCCATTGGTTCGGATTCCCAGACATGACTGCAATAATAGATATGAAAATATCAAAGGCGAAATGAAAATTTAATATCTCAAATTTAAACTTCAATTGGTGACATTATAGGAAAACGTTGTTGCATGCCATACCCATAAATAACACATAATTAATGTATTGAGGCCACATACATACACGTCATACGCATAAATAAAACATAAAGTGTTGCATGCCATACCTATAAATAACACAAAATTAATGTATTGAGGCCACATACATACACGTCATATGCATAAATAAAACATAAATTCTTAAGGGGTCTACATCCTTGCAGGCCATATCCATAATTAAAACATAACAAACACCTCACATGCCATGTTCACTTGTGTTCCCATTATTATGAATTTTACAATAGTCAACCCATATATCCCATGCAATTAAATCCCTCCGCATTTTCCACTGGTCCCTTTGTTGGGTTTGTTCACGTAATGGCACCTGTTGTGACATATCCATAATCGAAGCATCTTGCTCATTGATAACATCACCGTCTTCCTCGACCCCAACACCATCATCTAGGAGATGAGGGTCATGCGGATCTTGTATCTGGATATAATTATGCAAAACCGTGCAAGCAAGGACTGTGTCAACCTGGCTTGGGAAGGGATAGTGGGGCTTGGATGTCAAGATCTTGAACTTGTTCTTCAGGATACCAAAGGTAGACTCGATCTTCGTCCTTAATGAAGAATGTCGCAGGTTGAAAAGTTCTTTGCGATTTTGCGGAACTCGATCGGTATGGTCCTTCAAAAGGTATCTAACGCCCCTGGACGGAGATATGAAACCCGGCATGGTAGTATAACCCGCATCACACAGGTAATATTTTCCTACACACAGAAACACACACCAACTATTCCATCAAACGACCACTTTAATATTGGAATATATAAAGTAGGTTTATGTATGACTATTACCGTCATAAACTCGCAACCCGTGGGGGGTGGTAATGCCAAGGCATCTTTAAGGACAGTAAAATCATTTGCGGATCCTTCCCACCCAGCCATGACGTATGTGAATCTTTTGTTTGGTGTCGCAGCCGCAAGGACATTTTGTGTCACCCCCTTACGACCTCTAAAACGGGGTGCGAGATGTGCTGGGAGCATGGCATCGATGTGTGTCCCATCGATGAGCCCTATGCAATCCTACATCGTATTAAAGCAGGCAAATGTTACATTTACATTCACGAAATGAAGTCTTAAGGGCCCTATACACGCATACACGCATACCTTGAAATATGGAAACCACTTTGGATTATTGGCAACCTCGGGATGAGTCTCATTTGGCGCTTGCTTCATGAACATATCCCTCAAGGCACACACTGCTTGCATTACTTGGTTGAAGTAACGACTAACTGTAGACCCGGATCGGATGAAATCAATTTGCATGACTCTATTCTTTGACTTGTGACCTACGATATGAAGGAACATTACCAACTGCTCCTCTATGGACACATGAACAGTGTCTTTGAGAATATTCCTATCCCTGATTAATGCTGCCAGGTTAATGAATGCAGCTGTCCTCATTCGTAAGTAGTGCAAACAACTACTCTCACTCCCTAGAAGGATTCTACGCATATGTGATTTCCTATGCAGATCACGCATAACCGAAGGCTCCCTAGGGACTCGCGTATCCATATCATCATCGTAGTATAGGAGAAATTGTATGAAAGAAAAAACGACCGTCGTCGCGGCCGCGCAACATGTTTCAACAGCCACTATTTCATCATTGTGATCCATCTAAACAAATGTAGGTTCATAAGGATATCATCTTACACACACGATTATCAACACAGCAGAACACAGTGTGCAAACAAATGAGGAAAAAAATCAATTTCATATGGATTTCAATTGAAATAAACACGTATAACCAAAGCAAAAACAGTGAGCAGTTAGGGTATGGCAAACAGGCCCAAGGCCACAACAAAATATCAGATTCATATTGAAAAAAATTTGAATTATGGTCATATCAACAAGCAAAAAAACAATGAGCATATAGGGTATGTGGTGTTCTTTTGCATTATTTTGAGAGGGAATCCCGAAATGTACACTGTTGTGCGCACTGTAGCGCGAGAAAACCGACTAAAAAACCCAGGCCGTTCGATTGTTTTTTCATGAGAAAGCAATTCCCAATCCCCGCTGGCACACTTTTTCACCATATGGATATCAGTGGGTGTTCTTTTGGGGTATCAGATTCATATGGATATCAAATGAAACATGCACATATCACCATGCAAAGAAGACATTGAGCATACATGGAAAGTCAGACAGAACCAAGGGGGGAGAAAATATCAGATTCATATGGAAATCAATTGAAACATGAACACATCACCCTGCACACAAGATAGGGAGCATATAGAGCCTGTCAGACAGACCCAAGGGGCTCAAAAAAATCAGAATCATATGGAAATCATTTGAAACATTGACATATCACCATGCACAAGACAGTGAGCATATAGAGACTGTCAGGCAGACCCAAGGCCATTTTATCCTCTTTTGAAATCCCCAGAAAATGAGGCTATGTCAAAATACCGTTATAACACTTTGACACAATATATTTAGGGGCCCTCAGACATTTGATGTATTTCATTTTCACGAAATTTAGGTGGCTTGGCGGTTGCTCCTTCATTCTATGCACCAAAACGCATTAAAATTTGATTTTTTATACCTTGAAAATAAACATATCACCAAAACCAAAACAGGTACCATGTAGTTGATAATAACACACTCCAAATCCTTTTTATGTCCAACAAAATACCAACACCCATTTTTATATTGAAGGAACCTTCACGCCAACCATTTTTATCATCATAGGGCTCGACCCACACAAAACATATCCATAACATTTCGTACACCATGGATCAACATCCAACAATGCCGTTCCTAGCAATGATTCCGTACATTGAATCGCAACAATCCACAGTGCCCTCAGAATAACCCACCAATATACTGTTTTTTGATGATTTCTCGTTATTTATCAAGCGTACCATATCAAGAACACACCTTATCATCCACATTTAGCATGTGTCAATTTAATTTCTTGGCTTTCATCATAGGGCAAATTCTTAAATGGGTCACCATCATAAAATTGGGTCAACTTGCTAGGATTGCATTGGGTTGATGAAACATGAATGCACAAAATCAACGGATTACATTTTGCATCTAGTGTGAAAACTTGCATACACTATGAAACTGAAATTATTGGAGCCAGCATTGCTGTATGACGACCCTATATGCTTATTGCTTTGTGCATGTTGATATGTGCAAGTTTCAATTGATATCCATATGAATCTGATTTTTTTTCTACCCTTGGGCCTGTTTGCCGTACCCGATCTGCTCAGGCTCATACCAAATTTTTTTGCTTGCATCATAGATATTAATCTCAGCTACTGGCAACCTAGTTCATCACAAAAATTAGCCAAATAATCAGCGAATTGCTTGTAGGTATACCTCCCAATGGTTCAATCAAAGCCGAGCAGACAAAAACCCCAAAACCTGGCAGATCCCAATGGCAAGGGCACTCCTGCTAGATCAGCTGCGATGATCTCAGGCGGCAGCCCTAGAATCCACGGGAAGAAGAAACCCAGCTCAGCACCAGCAGATCCATGGCGGCTAGGTCACCTACGCGTAGATCAAGCACTAGCTCAACCGCTTGCAACCCAACCAATCTCCATGGAGCTTGCCGAACCCGGAGCTAGGGTTTGAGAACGGAGCAACCGCGGCCAAACAGGAACGGAGCAAGCCCCGCTGACACAAGATCCCCTCGCTAGGGTTTGAGATAGGAGTAAGCGAGGCGAAAATGGAGCGAGGGGAGGTGAGCGTAGGCGCTGGGACCCACGCGAGGACGAGGAAAGCAGCGAAA